>JSYW01000460.1:0-11987 GCA_000787475.1 Lentinus polychrous | reverse complement strand
ACGTGTTTGGTCGACAACTCCGCCGCATGATCACTCTGCTCAAGCAAAGCCTCTGCAGCCCTCCCATACCTCTCCTTCTCCAGATCATATACCCACGAAATACTCGGATAAGGATGTTCAGCAAAGAACTTGTCCAAATACTCATCCTGGTCCAACCGCAGTGCGAACATTGTCCGCAGTTCGCCATGCTCGATGTACCACTGGAAAAGCTCCGTGGTAAACGCTTCTTTGAATTTGTCGATGTAATGCTGAATCCGCGACGCGTGCGGGTTTTCGTGTGGTGGGTAGATCGTTTCTTTGTTGCAAAGGGAGGCGAGGGAGCGGAAGTCTCGGTATTGTTCTGCTAGCGTGAAAGCTTCTTGCGCGAAGCCATTCCGACCTGTAAAGACCAGAGATTAGGCTGTGTACATGTAACAGAGAGGTTGTGGCGGTCACATACGCAAAGTCTCTAGGACGTCAGGCCGGACTTGTCTGAACTTATCCTCTAGACTAGATTTCTCCCTCAGCGTGCTCCCATTCTCACTAGATGCAA
Organism: Lentinus polychrous; assembly: GCA_000787475.1. Taxonomy (NCBI): domain Eukaryota; kingdom Fungi; phylum Basidiomycota; class Agaricomycetes; order Polyporales; family Polyporaceae; genus Lentinus; species Lentinus polychrous. The sequence continues at coordinate 11,455 of JSYW01000460.1, read as the reverse complement.
GAGGGCTAACCGAATACGATCCAGTCAACTCCTACATTCACCAAAGCAACTCAACACTCACCTTCCAAGCCATTCCAACCGTTCATAGTAACATGACAGCAGGGCAGCCGCTAAGGAAGGCAACTGTTTTTTCGCCTGGGTTCTACCCCCCGAACTAGACTCCTCAGAAGAGGATTGTTCCATGAGGGTCGTCGTAGTCGCGAACAATTCCGAGACGATGTCGATCAATGTCGGTTGGCTCGTCCAGGGATCAATCAAAGGCGGTTCTATCCCGTACAGCCCAAGATTCTCTTCTCGGCACGAATAGGCAGCTTCAAGCACGGTCTTATCGTCGCAACGTTAGTATCACCGCCAGCATAAGGGGACAGAAACTCGTTGAAGAGTTGCAAAAAAAAGAGGAAATTACCAAGACAATATGATTCGCTTGAGGCACCGTATCCACTTGACTTCTTGTCAAATCCCGAGCCGAATCTCGGACGATGGCGAGAACTTTGGGGAGAATGTCGGGGAGTCTGGCAACCTCGAGTCGGAAGAAGGCCCTCATGAGATCTTCGTGGTGGCCTTCATCGATGTCGTGCATGTAGAAATAGACAGCTTCGCTCAGAACACTGCGGTCGTTGCCAGCACTAGTATCACGATGACGTGTGAGTGAAGCAGTAATGGTATGAAGGCATGTACCTACAGTAATGATTCGTTGTATCTCAACCAGAGTTGTTGGGCTGCGAACAACTTCTCGGCATTGGCTTCGAGGTGTTGTCGGCTTCGTTGTGTCATCTGCGAACGGTCGTAAGTCCTGAGATGAAGAATACAAAATCCATGCAATATGCACCTTTGTCAACACGGCATTGTCATTGATGAATTTTATGAGGAAACCCAGCCGTTCCCTCCGATGAACGATCTGAGCTTGTAGGTCTGGATTTGGTCGTACGACCTTGGTATCTGTGATGCAACGGCGACTGTGTTAGTGAACGGTCTTGAAGTCATAGTATGTCATCATACCAGACTCAAGGATAGCCTGACTGAGCTGCTCCGCTCCAGCCATCAATGCCTCTTCATCAATCTCAGGCGGGAAGCTGAAGTAAAGAGGGTTCTGACAGCATACTATGAGAAGGGAACATACGGCACATCGTATTCAGATTGTGCGTACCTCGGGGTGTGATCCATATAAGATAGCCTGAGTCATTGTCGACTTGATTAAGTTAGCACGGCCGTGTCTATGGGAAGTCAAAACAAAAGAAAAATGGCACAGAGGTATTAGCACTACATACTCAGGGTCAAACGTCTTGACAGCGTCGATATCCACATATGTCCTCATGAGCGTGGCAGCGGTCAACACAAGGAATTCGCTTTCCTTCTCGACAATGCCAACGCCCAGAGTACGGTCACTGGCCGACTTGAGTTCGAGTCGATCCATATACTCATTCTCTACAATCAAGGATTGCCTTACTTTCCTAGCAGAAGCAGGTAGAAAGGGAAACAAACCTAGAGCGCATACAGTGACTGTATCACCAAATTGGATGATCACGAGCTTCCCCTGTGTAATGAGTTGCATACGGGGATGCATGGGTGCTCCAGAGCTTGACGTCTGCGACAGAATCATTGTTCTAAGCCACGAGACAGCTACATGGTAAAAGGACTTACACTCTGATAAGGTACGGTCCTAATGTTACCCACCGAGAACGAATCCGCGTCAGCAGCCAGAGTCACCAAGGCGTATATTCGCCGAGGATGTGAACCAAGGTCCATCGTCGACAATGAGGAGTCCTCTTGACCAGCATATGACACAAGGAGCAACAGCTCCGAAGCACTAAGGAGCTTCAGGTCCACTAATTCCAAGTCAAGTTCAGCGTCATCTTTTGGTGCGCTTTCAAACTTCTCCTTGATAGCGGGTCGAACAAGCTCAGAAATGTCTTCATCTAGCTCGAGCTCTTCCCATCCCTCCGCGTTCATTGTCCATCTCTGGACTCTGAAGTCGACCAAGGCCCATACGTCACGTCCGCCCTGTTCATATTCTCGCAAGGCCACAGAGCTAATATTCCCGAACTCGGTCGGGAGTGGAACCGAGGAACCGCCGCTCAAGAAGCTAGGTAGTAACCGTGAAAGGGATAGAGAGGATTGCGGGCGAGAGAAGGCACGAGGCGAGATATGGTAACGACCGCCAGAAGAGGTCAGACTAAGGCGGAACAAGCGACCTATCGACGTCGATACGATATACAATTGCGTCTAATCCCATGGAAACTATTGTTTCATTGTCGTTGACAAATGAGAAAACAAATGAACGTACCTCGGCCCTGGTGAGCGTAGTTACCCGCTCATCCTCCAGCAAGTCCAGGGAAGCAGGAGACCAATGTTCGCCACCGGCAAGACCACTGGCAAGACTTTCCCAGAAGCGGATTTGACCTGTGGAGGTCATGAGGATGAGGCCTGGTTCGCGTTGGTTATTGTAGGGCACTAGTGCATGAAAGGGTGTTGACATGGGCATGGGGACCGCCTCTGGTGGACAGGCGAAGATGTAACATGTCGGTGTCCCCGTTAGTGCTTGGGTGTAGTTCCAGACGAAGCAAGTCTCAGAGGATGCAACAAGAGCGAACTTTGTGACAGTATCCACATCGCCTGTATATGCATCTCGATAGAAATCTAGAGGTACAAATATGCGTTTAGTTGTGACAATGGCTGAGTCACGCACGGCCCAACGTACTTGCACTCCGCAGGATTTGCTTTACCTCGACAGGTAAATGAGCATAGAAGGAAACTTGCATTTCCTCGGACTTTGCGAATAGCGCTTCGTGATTGAGTCCCCCATAGACTTCTTCATCCCCGTCCACATCCATCCCCGATGCTGGTGTTGCACCATCGCGGACGGCGGGGGTGGCAAACCGAGACACAGGCTGTCTACTTCCTGCGGCATTTCGGCGGGCAACGTATGGCGGAGAGCCAGGCGTCGCGTATCGTTGCACCGTCCGCCGCCTGGGCGTCGGTGCTGGTGAAGAGAAGCCAGACATGTTGAGGGTAAAGTACAAAAACAACAAGGTTGTTCAAGGCACACTACCAGGCGATCACTCGAGCGCGTCAAGACGCGTCCTGAAGCCAACACGTGCAAACAACCGCCCTTCGACTCATACACTCACACTGACAGCAGCCACAGCGGCACTGCTTCGAACCTGCTTCCCCTTGAGCTACGACGACTAAACAACCATGCTCGGCGTCGAGGACTATGGCAGCGACAATGAAAGTGACAACGAGACCAAGCAATCTCCCCCTCCTCCATCCAAACCTGCCTCCTCACTAGCCGCCAAACTTCCCGCTCCATCCAAGAAATCCTCGCTTGCCCTACCCCCACCTGCCTCCTCTAGCTCTAGCTCAGTCAACGCAGGATCTTCAGGAGGGTTACAACTACCTGCTCCCAAGAAGAGGGCACCTAAGAAGATCACAATTGGTCTCCCTGCTCTCCCTGCTGACGATGACAATGAAGACAAACTTGATGATCGACCACCAGCCAAGAAGCCTCGTCTGGATTCTGGAGCAGGCAAGTCAAGTTTGACTTCGATGCTTCCTGCACCGAAGAATAAGGCTCCTGTGTTGCCTGCTCCGGAGAGAGTACTGGGTGGAGGGAAGGGACCTGGCTTGGTGTTCAAGACTGCACCATCCCAGTCTGCTCCGCCGCCACAGAAAGCATCGGTTGAGGATGCAGAGGAGGAATACGACGAGGACGCCGCACATACCAATGACGCTCCAAGTGGATCGAGTCTCCTGGAAGAAGTCAAAGAGACGAAATCATCCTCAATACCATTCTTACCTCCTTCACTGGCGAAAGGAAAAGCCAATGTATCTGTCGAGGAGAACCATCGACCTCCGAAACCTACTCTGCCGAAACCCAGTCCCTCAGCACCCGTCGTCGACTTCTTCGGCTTAGGTATGTACTGATCTAACGTCCCTTAATTGCTTCCGCTAAGATGTTATATGTGCCCTAGCATCGAGCACGACCTCCCAACCAAGTACATCAATTCCCAAACCCGCCTCAGTCCCAGCACCGTCCTCATCAGCATCTCCCAATCCTTCAAAACCACTCCTAACCGGGATCTCCTCTGCCCCCAAAGTGGACGACTTCGTCCCACCGGAACCGACGCCTCAAGACCCTTACCCAGGTTACTACATGCTTCCCTCAGGTGCATGGGCAGCGTACGATCCGGAATACTACAAACTCTTCTACGACAAATGGAAACGGGAATACGACGCACACGTGCGTAAGTTGGAGAAGGGTGTGGAGAAAGGCTTTGAAGGCTTCGACGATCGGGTGGCTGCCGAGGTCAATGCTGCGAAGGAGATGGAGAAAGCGAAGAAGGAGATTCAGGAGTTGGAGGAGAGGAAGGCTTTGACAACTGCTGCCGGTGCCGCTCCTGCTGCTCCGAAGATGAATATCAAGGTTTGTCTCTCTCTCTCTCCCGAGTTTCCCGTTCTGACGGTGGATCTGATTGTTCTATGTTCCTCTTAGGGCGCGGCTCTCAGTGGACGAGCGCGAACGCGACATCAATTGTCTACTTTGCTTACTGAGGCATACCAGAACCGCGAGTCTCTGGAAGAGAAGATCGCTCAAGGCAGAAGGAATAGGAAGGAAGCGGGGAACAAATACGGTGAGTACTTCGAGGTAATGTACTTGGTCACCAAAATACTCATGTCAAAAATCTCCTATGTAGGGTTCTGAGTCAACCCTGCACAGCGAACTCAATCGTTACACCCTCAATCATGATTGTTCGCTGAAGACAACATGTATTCTCTGGATTGCGCGTCAGGAGACTATAGTGTACACCCATTATACGCATGGTATGATACAAGCTGGTATATATAGCACAAGATGAGAGCAGGGTGGAGAGCACAGTAACCCTGCAGAGCCAAAGAAAGTCTAGGCCGAAGAAGACGAGAACTCTAAAGCAAGCAATGCATGATAAGCCGTGTGCGCAGCGACTATGCTCAGGATGACAAGACTCACTGGTGACCGACTTGGTGCCCTCGGAAATAGCGTGCTTTGCAAGCTCACCGGGAAGGATGAGACGAACACTGGTCTGGATCTCACGGGAGGAGATGGTAGACTTCTTGGAGTAAGAGGCAAGCTCTGACGCAGAGTGGACCCGAATGTTAACATCCGCCAAGACAGAACACAGATAGTACAACTCACTCGATGCCTCAGTGGCGATACGCTCGAAGATATCATTGACAAAGGAGTTCAAGATGGCCATGGCCTTGTTCGAGATACCCGTATCGGGATGAACCTGTTTGAGCACTGGACAATTCCCGCGCCACCCGAGTCAGTCCCAACTCCCCCGGAACCCAACAACCAGTAGCGAATACTCACCCTTGTAGATGTAAGAGCTGTAAGTCTCCTTCCTGGCCTTGCGACGCTTCTTCTTCTCCCCATCGGCAGCGCCGCTGGAGGAAGCCTTCGTCTTCTTGGCTACAGAGGACTTTTCGGCCTTGGAAGCAGGTGCCTTGGAGGCTGTAGTGGTCTTAGAGGCAGGAGCCTTGCTTGCGGTGGATACGGGCTACGGATAACGCGTTGTGCGACGTCAAAACATGAAATGCTCACACGCGACACGAGGATGAAACGTACCTTTGGGGCCATTGCTGCGAACTACGTGTCCCCCGTGCATCAGTATCCGTTAAACAATGTCAAGCATCTAGCTGCCTCACCTCAGTGAATATGCAAGTGAGTGAGGGAAGGGAGAGGTTGTGGTAGTTTAGAGGGAAGAGGAGAATTGGGTGTCAACAAGGCGACAAACGCGCGACGCGACAGATTTATACCTGGCGGAGTTTGAACCCATTCACATGACCGTAACGCGTCTTTGACATCAACGCGTTGATTGACCCACCACGTGTTTACCGAACTGCTTGGATTGGCTCCCGCGTTATTCGCTTCCCGAGCTTTGAACTTCAGGACTTTGCGCGCAACTTGCCTTGGGCCCACTGGTCTTGGAGAACTTTCATTAGCTGGGTTTTTTTGCTACTCGTGCTCTGTTCGGAAGAACTGAGAGTACTGTCGGCTCGTTTCCAGCTCCTGCGCCGCCGATGTCGCTCAAACCCACGGGATTCACAAACTCTTTGCTCTGTCAAATTTTCGTCGATTGATCCACTTATGCAGTCACTACTTCTTCCATTTCCTGATCGTACATCTGACTATCGGGACAATGAGATGGTTACAACGAGACAACACCCGTCATGCCCACAACGCCGCCCTCTCCTTCCGCCCATACATGCGCTCTCCTCTCATTCTCCCATGCACCGTGCATCGTCATCTTCTGGTTCAGCACAAGCGGATTACGCGCGCGATATTGCAGGGACTTGACCACAGCCTCGGGCTTATGGAAGACCAAGGTCTCGAGCAACATGAGCGCCGTCAGCGGCCCATGAACCAAGCGTTCTATACCAGGATATATATTAAATTCCGGAAGCCGCAAGAAGGCATGATGACTGTCGCCATTGAACCGACGTACCTGGATAACCTTCCGACTTCTGTGCATAGTCCCTATCGAGGTGGATGTAATGCCCGTTAAAAGTCAGTGCGGAAAATCGGAACAGGGTGGTCGGGGTCGGGGTGTAACTGAAGGAGAATTCAGGCTTGGGAAGGTCGGCCACTGGGGACGGGACTTCCGCATGAGTCTTGGGCGAATTGTATAGGGTTGGCGCAAAGGGGGAGAGAACAGACCGCACCTTCCCTGATTGTTCTGGCATTTCCGGGCGAGGATAGGTAGACATGAGACCTCGTCTCTTCAATGGAGGCATCTCTGTCCCCGACCTTGAAGTATTCGATCTTCTGGTTCACGAAGACCATGGGTTTCCCCTTCTCAAACCCTTTCTTCTGCACCGAACCGATGGTGGATATAGCAGTGACCTTGTCGCCTATGCGTAGCGGCCTGAGCCATTTGATCTCGCCGCCTGCCCACATTCTACGGGTGAACGGCTCTGGTGGGCAGAAATCGGCGTCTGTCCCATCTGCGCGTAGTTTGCTCTCGGGATTCCTGGGATGGCAAAAGATGAGATGGTGGCCGTAGCCAAGGTTGTCACCTTGCATTGGAGATGTGTACGGCTTCTGAGTACCGTCGCGAGTAGGGAGAGTGACATAGAGATTGGCAAGATGCTCTTCTCGCAGAGTATCAGGAAGGACGAGCTTCTTTTCGGAGGAAATCCACTCATCGAGAGCTGCGACGTGCGCGGGGGTAACTACGTCGCTGGGGGACGTCGTATATTGTCTGCGACGACATTGTCGTGCACTCGGTGCTAAGCAGCTTGTTGACAGTCGTCGCAACATTCTTGCTTCGTTCCAAGTAAACACGAGTTGACAAGCGCTGCAAATGATCTCGATCGGTGGCAATCGAAAGTGTGGCACGTTCGAGGCTTGATAGGAACGAACCGTCACGCCACGTCTATTCATTCCAACTACTGCTTTACATGATCAATGGCTTGCGAAGCGATTCTCGAAACCCATTGTCTACGCTGGCTACCTGCAAGGAAGGAGTCTGGATGAGAAGGCGATAACGCTTGGAAACCCGGTGACCATATGCAACAGGGTCGCGAGCGATAGGCGTGTTTGCGGGGAGACCGAGGCCGGAGAGACGGCAGGAAGTCGCTCTGCAATCTGACAAATGTGGTACGTCCCGACACAGAACTCGCGGCTTCCATCTGTCTGGGGCATTGAATGCACGTATCAGGCAATGGAAGGAGATGAGAGTGAATCGGGTTCGGCAGATGAGGTATGTTTCGGGCGTGTCATCTATTTCTCATGTACTAAGGACAAAAGTCAGGGGATGGGAGGAAGACAGCAACAATTGTAGGTGAGTTGCTCTGAAACTACGGGGGATTGGCGACGGTAACAGGAAGAAGCGAAGTGGTACAACCGGCGGACAATAGCCTGATGGCAAGCAGGAATGACACGGCTGTCACGACGCGAAGATCTGGAGGAAGAGACGCGTCCCTGTGACCACCGCGGCGTGACGACGTTCAATATGGTGATCGATGTCACGATCGGGTCTTCGGATGTGACGGCTGGCGTGACTGGGCTGGTCACGGTGACGTCTCGCTTTGAGGACGTCTCGCTGTCTCAGGTGCGTCACGACTTGGTCACGGCTTGGAAAGCGAGGGGTGCGTCACGACTTGGTCACGGCTTGGAAAGCGAGGGCTCTCGAGAGTTCCTCAGCCCCTCTAGAGCGTCTTAAAAACCCGAGGGCGCAAACCAACGGTTGATAAGCCGCTGCATGCTGCATGCCTACCACCCACCGACGAGCTGTTTCTCTATTGTGTCTCCCTGCTCGACGCGAGTCCCCGTTGGTGAGGAAAAACGATTGCGATCGGATAATTAACGCAGAAGCAGAAGCGGGACCGATTGCGATTGCGATCGCTGACCGTCGCTCGCTGACAGTCGCTGACCCGTTTTGGGACGCCTGCGCAGTGCCCTGCATAGTCCCATTCCGCATTGTTCTCCTCTTTCTCCTCTCCTTCGCCTGCCCTGCCCTGCCAGTTTCCCGGCTAATGTGCCCTCTCTTGCCTTCTTTTGCCCATATAATATAACTCGCCCCCTCCTTCCATCTCTCTGTAGCCATATTCGCCCCCAGTCTCGCTCGGAACACTACCCAAATGACCGCCATCGTCGCTCCCAAGCCCCGTCTCGCCGCTCGCAGACGGCCTCAGTCGCCATCCATGCTCGCACCTCCCTTGTACCTCTCGTCAGAGCTCCCTCGCGTACGTCGTCCACGTTTTCCCCGTCGCGTTGACCCCTGACCCCTCTTCGCAGCGTCTTGCAACTGCCGGCATACACCCCCCTCCAAGGCTCATGTCCCCCCATCTCATAGACTCCAACTCCTACGTGAGTACGCCCCTCTCTCGACGCGTTTCGGTCGCTGACTCCCCCCGCAGCTCCCAAAGACCGCCGTCGCCTGCACGCCCACAAAGCGGCGCAGAGTCGTCCACAACACCGCGCGCACAGCCCGTCGCCGCCAGCCCAGTCGGCACGAGTGCCCCTTCCCCTACTCGGATGGCGCAAATGTTTTTGACAAATTGTCCTGGATTTCCCAGCTCCACGAGGAAACCGACTGCCTCAACCCTTGGGACATTGCCGATCTCTCCCAACTCCCCATCGAGCAGCCAGATTTTCATCGATCCTCCGCCATCGGACCCATACGCAGCAGAAAGTCCTCCCTCCGCTCCGATCCGCTGTCTTACGGCACACCGGATTTGCAAGACATAGGGTTCGTCTCCCTCCCCCAGCGATCCGCCAGCCCTGAACCTTCGCCCATATTTCCTCTGTTTGATCGAGAGGCGCTCGACCCCCGTACCCCTCCTCCTCGCGACACCTTCGACCCTGCGGACGTGTCGTTCTTCAACCTGAAGCCCGTTCTTCCGATGGATGATCCCGCATCATACGCATACTGAGCGCATGTCCCCATGATCCCCCCTGATGATCCCCTCCCGTTGCACGCACTTTCCATCGCAACACGTCCACGTCCACGCCGCCTCGTATCACCATTTGCACTCGGCCTTCTGCCGAAATGCCATCCTAACATCACACATCTCCTGCAACACTGTCCATATTTATCCGCATCAAACATGAAATCATCCAGGACGCGTCAAGTCATACGGCAGTACTGGCGCTTTCCCATTGTATCAATTTACGTCTCCCTACCTGCCTGCAGTCTTGTTATGCCCGCACACGAATCTCCCTCCTGCGCTTCGCTGCAATTAGTCTACCGCAACATCCAGCTTGCTATCGCACCGATTTAATATTTTTGGGGTCGGTATATGCGCCCCATTGATTTATCCCTTTTGCTTCGAACCATCTCAAACCTTTTATCAGCTGCTGTCGACAGGCATTTATCCGTATCTTCGACCTTCTTGCCTTTGCAGCTTGATTTTCCCTTCTCCTCCAAACCCCTTGTATCTTCCTTGTGTCGCATATCACGTCTGCTTCCTGTGTATCCGCTTTGTCACCTGCATTAGCCGTAACCGTAGCTTCACCTATTCCTCTGCTCTCCCGCCTCTGACATCCTTCCGTATCTTACGTGTATGATAGTGTCCTGCTCTCTTTCTCTGTTTCGTTCTCATCTGCTGTTTTTTCCTCTCAATCAAGTCCTCTTTCTCTCTCTGTTATCACGCCATTCGCACGAACTTTCCACGTCTTCCAACGACTAGTCATCTTTCTTTCTCCAGTGTAGACACTGCAATTCGATATCTTCCTTGAAATGACGCTGCGTGACTCCTATCGACAAGTCGACCTTATAACGGAAACCTGACTCGTTACATTCTGTTCACACACATACACCAACGAGGTAAAACACCATCCTCGGACACCCCGATCATTCTCTCGCAGGTCAACCTAAAACAGATACACACACGCTCCTGTCAGACCTGCACCCATCATGTCGAGCACTGACCATAACCGAGTCATCAACTTTGGCGCAGGTCCATCTGCTCTCCCCCTCTCCGTGTTGGAAGAAGCGGCTGGGGGTTTGCTCAATTTCCAAGGAACGGGGATAGGCATCGCCGAGATCTCCCATCGGTCAAAGGAATTCACAGAGGTCGTGAACGAACTCGAGTCCCTCATTCGCACTCAACTCGATGTCCCCCCGACCCATTCCATCTTGTTCTCCCAAGGCGGAGGCTCCTCGCAGTTTTCCGCCGTGGTGTTGAACATGCTTGCGCGGTACAGACTCCTTCATCCCGGAGTGACCAGTGAGGATATCGCGTTGGATTATGTCTTGACTGGATCGTGGAGTAAGAAGGCTTCGGAGGAGGCGAAGAGGCTTGGAGGTGGCAAGGTGAATATTGCCGTGGACGCGAGACAGTATTCGAAGGATGGCAAGTCGTTTGATAACATCCCCCCTCACGATGCCTTCAAATTCTCCCCGGACCCTGCGCTCATATACTATTGCGAGAACGAGACGGTGGATGGGGTAGAGTTCTCTCATGACCTTACATCGCCTACTTCCTTCCCCTTCCATCTCTTACCACAAAACACCCTCCTCCCGCTTGTGGCGGACTATTCGTCTTCATTCATGTGCAGGCCTATCCCCCGCTTGGCAGACCACGCCGTCATCTATGCCGGAGCTCAGAAGAATATCGGTCCGGCGGGATTGACCGTCCTCATCGTTCGACATGACTGTATAGTCGACGTCGATGCGGCTGCCAAGTTCGGAGCAGCACCGGTGCCTATCATGCTCTCATACAAGACTCTCGCCGACTCAAAGAGTCTCTACAACACACCCTCGGTCTTGTCCATCTATATCACAAAATTGGTGCTCGACCGGATGAGCAAGCTGGGTGGGGTCAAGTACTTTGAGGAATTGAATAGGAAGAAGGCTGAGAAGATGTATGGTCTGTTGAAGGAGGGAGAGGAGAAGGGGATATTCAGGAGAAAGGTCAAGGAGGGGTCGGAGAGCTGGATGAATGTCGTGTTTGACGTCCTCGGTGAGGG
>JSYW01000454.1:0-12193 GCA_000787475.1 Lentinus polychrous | reverse complement strand
CTCGTCGAACCCATCCACCCAAAGTCAAAACAGTATGGAACAGACGTAGAAAGGATCTCAATGCCCTTCAAAGAGTTCCTCTCCTCGTTGAGGAGCTCATCTGGTCCTCACCATTACTTGACGACCCAATATGCTGAACTCGAACAAAACCCCGAGTCCGAACTCGACCAATTTACCGTTCTCCCCCCACCTGCCAACGCACTTGCAAATGATTTCCCTGATGTTCCGCGTATCATGGGAAACCTGTTTCTGCAGCAGGTAAATCTTTGGATTGGGAAGTCAAAAGATGGGTCGTCGTCCGGCTTGGTACGTGCGTCATTTTGACGTTGGTTGTCGTGATACTGACATGAACTATATAACAATAGCATCACGATTTCCATGACAATCTTTATTGCCTGCTCAAAGGCAAAAAGCGGTTTGTGCTCTACCCTCCGCAAGAACTCGAGAATCTCTATCCGTATGGAGACCTCGACACCATCCATCCGAACGGTCTCATCTCATACAAAGATGCGCCAGTCCGTTCAGACGGACTACCACTCAAGCTGGCTCTTCAGACACGACTGAGGGCAATCGAGGAGAAACTCGATGCCCTTCCGAAAGAGAACGGAGCGGACGTGAAAGGTAAGGGGAAGGGCAAAGAGAAGAAAACTGAATGGTCGAAGGAGAGGAGAGCCTTGGAGAAGTTGCACGATGAAACGTTGGACGAGATTGCGCAGCTGGCTTTGGATGATGAAGCAGGGTTTGGCGAAGATGAGCAAGTGGACGACTTTGATGCTCTCATGGCTGGTTTGGACGGTATGGAACAGGGAGGCGAAGACGATTTTGCTCTTGCAGGTCCCTCCAACGGAGCCCATCTCGAAGAAGAGGAGGTTTATGATGATGAAAGCGAGGGTGACGACGAGGAAGAAGGGTTTGGCACCCTCGCTGCTGCTGATGATAGCGACGAAGACTCTGAAGGAAACACAGAACCTTCGTCATTCTCGCGCATCCCAACCGCCTTTCTTCACCAGCACCTCGACCTACCCACTACAGCCGTCCCGCCCCCATCTCTCTCCCCCTCCTCCCCAACGACGTTCTTCCCAAACTTGCGGAAAGCATCAAAACCGTACGTCGTGGAACTGAACGCGGGAGAGATGTTGTACCTGCCTGCGTCTTGGTGGCACGAAGTCACATCGTTCTCAGGAGACTCTGGACGTGGAGATGATTCAGACGTTCATATGGCGTTCAACTATTGGTTCTACCCTCCGAACGCCAAGATGTTCGACCAGCCGTACGAGGATACGCTCGTGTGGGAGTACTTGAGAGAGCAACGAGTGAAAGAGGTGGCGCGGAAAGCGGACAAAGCGGACAAGGCCAAGGCCAATAAAAACGGGTTGGAGAATGGAAAACAGACAGAGAAGAAGGAAAGTGCGAAGAGGAAGAAGGGCGACCATTCGCAATACCAAGAACACAAAAAGAAGGCGAGGAGATAGTTGCTTTGGATACCAGTGCTTCCTTCATGCGTCTTCTGGCGCTGTTGTCGTCTTGTGTATTCCGCATGTACAAGGCGACCTGATATAACACGACATTCTAACATCATTCCAATCTCGGCTCACATGTCAGACAAGGCTAGACGTTGGCAGTGTCCTTGGGGGTGTACGGAAAGTATCAAATATTATACCGATGTATGTATCCTAATATCAATGATAACCTCTGAAAGGATGGCGAGTATGAGGAATGTTCTATGTATTGAATGAGCACAGAAGAGATGCGAGAAGAGCGACAATGATCGGTGAATATATGCAGTGAACTTCTATATGATATGCAAATCTAGTATTGGTTGGGGAACAATCTAACAAACGGTCGTCAATGGGGGAAGAAGTATGCAAAGTCTAGAGTTCGTGTCCATATGCATAAGAAAAGTCCACATGAAGTTGAGTTCCAAAATATGTCCGCAAAGAAGTCAAAGGGAAGTCCAAGAGAAGATGCAGGGGATGATGCGAGTTGCGAGGTGCGTAAGTCCTGTCCGACGAGGCAAAGTAGACGAACTCTTAGAAGAAAGGGAGAGGCAAGGAGATGTAAGAGGGCGTGAATACTCAGACATAGCTCGAATCTTCGCTCATCTTCTTCTTCTTCTCCTTTTCCTTCTCGACCAACATGTCTCTCAACACGTCCTCATCCTTCGCCATGAAGATCTTGCCCTTCCAGAATGCAATCGCCGTAAAGATGAACAAGACGATCCAAACAGTGCACATCAGGATCGCCATGATGGTGTGCCAAGCGAAGAAGCCCTGAAGCTTGAAGATGTCCCCGAGGACGCGAATGGTGGAGATCCAGCCGACTGCAGCCCGAAACTTCAGCGACAAGAATCAAAGATGACTAAAAAGACGCGTACCGTTGGGGAACGTCAAAGCCCAACAACCGAGGATTTCATGCAGGTGTTTGTGCAGCTTGAACCAGTAAGGTAGGACACCAAATATAAAGAAGAATACGGCAAGACCGAATAGCAGTAGAGCGGCCATGACGCTGGTAGCATACCAGATCTGGCCGGCTTCTTCAGATACAAGATCGTGGAGGGGCAAGCTACAAACAAGAACGGAAGGGATGAGACAATGGTCGTAATACGGAAATGTCAATAAGCGTACATCTCTTGTGCTTTCTTTCCGAGGTTGATCAAAGCGAGGGCTGTGAATCCGGGAGGGCCGCATGCGACGAATGCACCGTTGGCTTGATGTCCGTCGAGGAAACCGGTCTGAATGAGGAAAACGTGAGCCATTACAACCATATCAATTGCAATTCCTGTGGTAAGTGGTGCTTACCATCATGATTCTAATAGGAAGCGATGCGTGAGCAGAACGTCAAATGAACGTATTTCATAAATGATTAACGTACCGAATGATGTAGATGCAGATGTAGAAGAATGTCATGAAGAAGCCCAAACCTAAATCAAATTCGAGTTGGAGTGATCACGCCTGATCAAGAGCGGAAGAGGGCTTACCTTGGAAGGCATATCCTACTAGCAGGACACCAATAGCCCTTGGATCCTCGGAGGGTATCACTTTGAGGACGTTGAATGAAACAACTCCGACGAGCATCATGGGGAAGACCTAGGCTCTAGTAGTCAGATATCCCTTCCATATACGAAAGGTCGGTATGTTGTCATACCAAGAAAGCCCAGGCCGGCGTGAAAGTGGTCAAATCATGCGGTTTGTTGAACCAGATCATGAGCATCGGGAAACAAACAATGATCGCAAAGGTGACATAGACCCTGTACGAAACGCGAGGCGAGATGGTGGTAAGCGGTTGACGGCCATCAGGGAGGGAGTCAGTGGACGAACCAAAACAGATCATAGATAAATCCGGGATGTACGTGTCCTGATGGTACGGCGTAGTTGATAGTGCCGATGATGATAGTTGCGAATGACAGGACCTGGTCGCCGAGCCGTTTCATGTCATGTTCATGTTCAGGACGAGGTTACGTGATGTACGTACCACGAGCGGCACGAAAATGCCTTTGACGGGGTCCTTGATCAGACGCAGTGCCTGTCTCGGGTACACTATGAACGAGAGTAAGGCGCATTCAACGGACCACGAATGCAAAGAATGAACGTACGGATTGCTTGCAGAGCAAGTGTAGTCACGTTTATCAAGAATAGGATCATATTCAGGAAGTAGAATATTGTTTCGACTGTAGTTAGAGCCGACGAGTGGCTCTTCAGCCCCGACAGCGTCACATATACTGCGCCAGTTCCCATACCAATGGGGAACTGTTCAGGTTACATCAAAACGGAGGCGTGTTTCACAGAAGTTGGTTGGACATACCGCTTGCCAGGACCAGCCATGAATACGACGGGCGAGACTGCCAACCTTCGGCTTCTCTCCGTCTTGCTCGAAGACCGAGGATGGGTTGTTGTTAACGAGAGGAGACATTCTATATTATAATGAGCGACAAGAAAGGTAAACCAGCCTTTGAGTTTTTGTATTAGCGGAGATGAGGGGGGAGAGGGAGAGGAAATAGGGGATAGTAGAGAGGAGAGAGAAAGATAAGTAGTTGAAGCCCGCCTGCGGGTTTGAAGAAGATCGGAGAACACAAAGAGAAAAGGGTGCTCAAGGGAAATCGTGACAAGTGCGAGGCTAAGACTTTATACTTACCTTCTATCTAAGCGACTGGCATTTGGCAGCCAATGACAGCCAACAGAGTCAAAGGCGCG
Source organism: Lentinus polychrous (assembly GCA_000787475.1). Classification (NCBI taxonomy): domain Eukaryota; kingdom Fungi; phylum Basidiomycota; class Agaricomycetes; order Polyporales; family Polyporaceae; genus Lentinus; species Lentinus polychrous. The sequence continues at coordinate 8,003 of JSYW01000454.1, read as the reverse complement.
AACAGAGGCGGTTGACCCGCCAAGAGGTGCTCCACTAGATGCCAAGAGGTGCGGTATCAGGCGACGGCAATATTCGTGTTCGACGTCTCGGTTTCTTTCCGTTGATCATCCTTTTTCGCCGCGACGCGACAGAAGATGCGGCTATTAGAGGGGTCAGAATGCGCCCCGCGGAGACAATTGACTCGTCAAGGTCGTCACCTACCGATAAGTTCACTGGCGCATCGCGACGACAGCCAGATAAACCCTTTGTGTCATTGACGCATGGAAAAGAAGCATGTTCTGTATCGCGTCGTAATACGTCAATAAACATCTAGGATCTTGGCTTGGGTTACCCGTCAAGGATTGGTTGAAAGGCCGCTGCGGAGAAGCCTAAGGACGACGCAACAAACCAACATAGCCTTTCTTGGCATCCGAGGACGAGATCCAGAAGAACGCGGCGTTGTGGACTTCTAGGCGCCGGATCTGCAGATGCATCCGTGTCCGATACCGTGTCCGATAACTCGGAAACAGGCCTCTGTAGAACATACCAATCGCTCGGTCAACTCTGCGTCTGCAGACTGCCCTGCGCCACGTATGGCCTCGAGTAGACTACATGGTCAATGTTCCAAGTTCATTCCACGCTGTTGCACCCACACTACTAGAAGCCAATACGTTTTGCTATGTACCGGCGGACTGGGAAATATCCTCATGAGGGGCGTGCAGACAAAGTCGAACGTTGAAGTCGGAAGCATATTTGACCCATGAAGGGACGCATAGCGTACACTCGACTCGAGAAATCTTGGAAGAGGGGGATATGGGAGCTTTGCGCTAGCTGTTGCGTCCGAACTTACTTTGGTCCAATCGCCCGTAGGTGTGGCCTTCATCAACCGCAGGGCATACATCATATCACTCGGGGCCTCTTGCTGTGGTATGAATCTGTTGACACATAAATAATTCCGCGTCATAACTAGATACGACCGACCGATCCGGTGGGATCCCCTGTTGACAACATTGGCGGTTCAATTCTTTGCACACGTCCAAGGTTACGTCGCTTCTATCCAGAGTGAGAGTCTTCAGCGAGTAAACAGTCTGATTTTCAGTAACAAGCAATCCTTCCGAGCCATCCCAGCTGTGCCTACAAATGTTGAGTACTTACATACTGTATCTCGATTCCCCCTCTTTGCTAAACACGAACAGACCTACCTGGGTACACTTTTTTCTAGGTTTATCGCGTATCAGGTAATGTAGGTACTGTCGCACGTTCAAGTTGGGTACTGTATGAGTCTGGGTTCAATGAGAGATGACAGTAGAATCAGACTTCAGCGGAAGCGGAAGTCTGCAACTTGGCAAGTTGTATCTGAGTAAGCGCGTATGAGTCAACTTTTATGACGTAAGAGGGTTTGAGACAATGCCGATTTTGCCGCCGGGTATACTTGGCAAGGAACACAGAACTGTAACTTTCTCCATCCACCACCGCCTGCATTTCATTTGGCCAGCAAGAAGGGTATAGTGAATGCATCAAGATAACCTTTGACCAGTCACTCTCATCTAGACTACTTGCACACTAGATAATCGGTTGCGATGAGCGCGGGAGAGCTTCGCCCTCTAGAACCAGCTTCGCTGCCTTGGTTCCCTGAACCTCCTGTACCCAAAGGACCGTATAGTCGGGATAAAGCATTAGAAGACCTTCCTGGAATTAGCTACGCCCTGCATCTGTTCCTGGCCTCGCATATGGTGGAGTCTGAGGAGTATTGTCATAAATCCGACCCTGCAAAGTACGTATGCTTTCCCCCTGAGATGTGCAAGTGCTTCGTAGAACTCAGTATGCGTAGGGAACGATTGTACTTTGCAACTGGATATGGATTAATTCAAGTCGTCAAGTCCCTCATGTCGTATGCAGACGAGGTACGGTTCCTTCCTCTAGCATCGTCCTGAGGGGCCGTACCGAGATTGTTTTGTTCTAGGACCTCCTGGCAGCCATAAACCACGTCAAACACGGTGGAATGGTAGCAAGTAACCATCGAAAGAAAGCTGCCTCCCTTCCCACCCGTTTGGCCGGGTTCCTGGTCAACTCGCTCAACACCTCCGGCGTGGGTTTCATCAAGAGTATGACCCCTGTCGAGCGACACGCTGAACTAGTCTATGCCGAGAGTTTGTACGAGAGGGTCAGATTGTTCTGCATTTCACCTATGCGCTGATTCGAATTCGAATCTGTTCTCGGGTCATTATCTAGGCCGTCGTGGGTATCGCGTATTCCGGAGACTGGTTGGCGTTTATCAAGGAAGCGTATGTATTCTAAATGCGGTTCCATAATACTGAGAATCATTTTAACGAATATTTGCACGTAGTCTCAACATGCGGACTGCGTTCAATACATACCGCCAACTGGGTAAATACGTAGAGGCTATGGACGCAGAGGCGGCCGCTCGAGGGGAAGGCCCCGAAGATAAATCTATAGACCAGCATTTTCGTTCCGGTGTATACCTCGGTGTCGGTTCGGCGAATCTCGTTCTATCGATGATGCCATCCCGACTTGCGACCATCATCGAGCTCTTTGGATACAAAGGCGATAGACAGGTGGGGCTTCAGTTGTTGTATAGAGCGGGTGGGTGGACGAAGGATCGTGACGAGCCTTTTGTAAGTCATGGTAGGTGCTACGGTTTTATCCTGTTAGAAGTGTGAATTCTGCTCACGAGAAGACGTGATGATGTAGAACAGGAAGGGGTTAGGAGGACCATATGCGATATGACCCTTCTCATCTTCCACCTCGTGCTCTCTGATTTCGCATACGAAGGTGTGGATATTTCCATGGCTGAAAAGATCAACAAATACCACATGCAGCGGTATCCCAATGGTATGGTACTCATCCTGCCTTACTCGTCTCATGCGTTGCTGGAATTTCAAGCTCATCTGTCGAATCATATTACAGGTGTATTCTTCCTCTTCTGTCAAGGCCGACTCAACCTCCGCCGGAGTCAACCAGCCAAAGCGATAGAATACTACAAACGAGCGTTGGAAGCGCAAGACCAATACCGCAATTTACACCATGTGTTTTATTGGGAGATGGCTATTGCGTATCTCGCTCAATGGGATATCCCATCTTCATTGGAATGCTGGAGAATACTCGCCAAAGAAGCTACCGTGAGTGACCTTACCCTTACTGATCTAGATCCATGCATGAAATAGGACTGATCTGGTTGGATCGTTCATATCTTTCGTTTTGTTTTTTTTTTGTTTCTCGCAGTGGTCAAGAGCTGTGTATACGTACGGTGTGGCCGCTTGTCTACTTCAACTCGGCGGAGAGGAAGAAAGGAAAGAGGCGAAAGAGTACATTGCGAAAGTTCCTGGTCTGCGTCAACGGATAGCAGGGAAATCTATCCCTCTTGAGGTAATGTTTCCTTTCCTCTACTTCACTCACCTAATCACCACTTACGCATTGATTTCACGACGGGATCCTTAGAAATTCGTCGCACGCAAATCCCGCAAATGCGAAGAGCAAAACTTGCGTCTCGCCCTCCCCGCACTCGAGCTCGGCTATTATTTCGGCTGCATCTGGCGTGCTCCCCCAGACGTCATCTTGAATAAGATCCTCCCCGCCGTCGATGGAACGCTGGCTAGTTTGAAAGCACATGAAGGCGATCCGGAAAAGTATGTTGTTGGCGATGCTAATGCCCAGGGGAATGGTGGCGGGAAGAAAGCGTATTGGGATGATTACTGTTTGGCGAATTTCTTGAAGGGGGTTTGTTTGAGTTATGTTGCCTATCCGGTGAGACTACTATCCTCGATATCTCCATCGTGCTTGCGGTTTCTATGGCAGGAATCCTGATGGTCTTACTTTGCTTTCGTGTGCACTAGGATCCAGAAGCAGTCGTCAACCTAGACGAGAAACTCTCAATATCCGTAGAAGACGCGTCGAACCAAGCCCTTGCTTCATTCGAATCCGTCTTCACCCATGGGACCAAGATCGAATTGGACCATTTCGTCGTATATTTCGCTCGTAAGTGGCCTGTGATGCCACCATTCGCTCATGTCCAGGATCGGGGAACTAACTGCTCCTGTGATTCCGGCACAGACTTCGAACTCGGACGTCTACTCGCACGTAAAGGCGATAAACAGGGCGCGCGGACCCAATTCGAGTTGATCATCTCTGGTAAACCATTAGAGGTCAACGCTGCGGGGCGAAAGGGGAAGTATAGCATGGAGGTGAGCTCGGATTCACTTGTAGCTATGTTCGCTGATTCATTCCCGCATCGATTCCCCCTAGTCTGCCGTTCACTTGCGAACGAATGCAGCACTAGAAGCTTTAGATCATGACGAACTCCGGTTATAGTTCTTCAAACAAACGTCCAGCCTGAAGCTTTGGACCTCCTGCTCGCTCATTGGACCGCCTAGCTTTCTGACTCTGACTAACTCCGCTGCTTGTTGTCCTCGTCCTCTCATGCTTGATTGATTCGTCCTTGCTGCTCGTCTTCTTGTCTTGCTCCGCATCTCCTCCTCCATTGATCATCCATAATGTGTTGTATCTATCATACGTATCGATATAGAACCTAAATAGGTCTTGGACATTTGCGTCGGTAACTAACTTCGCATTCATTCTAACGGTCCGTGGCAGTGTAGAGGCGTTGACTTATGACTTCAAATTTTGGTGAGTCCTTGCGCTTTGGTCTGCTCGTTTCTTCTTCTGACTCTTGAAGCTTTGAGTTAACTTTCAGGGAGACACGGGAACAATAGTGTCCAGTGAGAATGGAAGTCGGCGCAGAAGATCGTCTCACGACCCGATACATACCAACCGACTCTTGAGCTCATGACTTTACACGTCGCTCACGTCGCCTCCGTGGCGCAAGAGTCATCCAAAGTGTGGAATGGAGTGATAATCGATGTATTGCCTCAAGGACATCACCAAGTTTCAACTTTCAAATAACGAGTTTGAGGAGAGTCAACTCGACCTTTCGGCGGCTCCGCTGAGTCACGCGGAAGCGCAATTGCAAACGGGACCGAAGGATAGCTATCAGTATTGACGTTTGTACGTTGCTTAAAAGCGACAGTACGTTCAATTCTTCTTGCATTGACCTTCGAACATTCCCCCTTTCCCCTCTATCAAGAATGCTTTCTACGGACCCGACAACGATTATCGTCATAGCAGGCGTCGTTGGCTTTCTCTACTATGTCTTGTCTATCATCCGCAATGATCTACCTCCCGGTCCGAGACCTCTCCCAATCATTGGTAACGTACATCAGTTACCAAACGAGTTTCAAGAACAGACGTTTGCGGAATGGGGGCGACGATTTGGTGAGGGACTCTTTATACAGACAGGTTGAAGCAGGCTCACACTGTCAACCCACAGGCGATCTAATCTTCGTCAGACTCTTCAGAACGCCTGCCATTGTCATAAATTCACGCGAGGTCGCGCATGAGCTCATGGCGAGGAGAAGCAACAAGTATTCTGATCGTGCTCGACTTGTTTTCATCAATGAAATGTGAGTGAATATTTCTTTCCTGCATGATGAGAGCGATTTTCTGAGTATCATGCCCTCGGATCCAGGATTGGGTTGAACCATGCATTGGCTAACGTCAGATACGGTGAGGAGTTCCGAGTGCAACGAAAGTGGATACAAGAAGCGCTCCAGGGGAAACAGACCCTGGACGGCTATCAACATATCCTGCACAGAGAACTTCTTATAATGCTTCAGAATCTGCTGAATACGCCTGAGAAATTCGAGGACCACCTCACAAGGTTTGTCTCCTCGCCCGGTATGGTACTCTTTTTACTGTAACTGACAATGCTTCGACAGGTACATGTCCGGTGTTGTGATGGACGTCTCGTACGGTCGTCAGATCGTTTCAGACGATGATTATATTATACGCAACACCGAGGAAGCTAATAAGGTCGCGATCCAGGCTGGAAGGTTCGCTTCTCAAAAATCTGTCAAACACATACTAACTGTGCTCGTAGTGCTGGAAGCGTGCTCGTTGATGTTTTCCCAATTCGTACGTGCTATCGTCTAAATCATGGAAGCGGATTTGAACTTGGATTATACAATAGTGAAGTACATCCCTACCTGGATGCCCGGTTCCGGCTTTAAGCGACGTGCCATGTATGCTCGCAAACTGGTTCAGGAACTCTACGACAAACCGTACGAGGTGATAAGGAAACAGATGGTGATGGGCTTGACCGTGAACATCTTCCAGTTTGTCACTAACCTACTTGTGAAATAGGCGAAGGGGACTGCTTCTTCCTCATATGCAACATCGCTTATTGAAAGGAACACCGTCAACGGCCAAGTGCCGAAAGATTACGAGACATACATCAAAGGGGCGCTGCTTACAATGTTTACAGGTGAGCTCGGGACCCATGTATTTCGTGGTTGTGGTCCTATAGTTCTAATGTTTTCTCTTATCAGCCGGCACGGAAACGGTACGGTCTCTTCAGCCACTTTAGTCGTGTTCTTCGTCAGCTCACGGCTGTTCGACAGACAGTCACTGCGATGATCACGTTTATGCTCGCGATGACTCGCAACCCTACCGTCTACAAGAAGATGCAAGTGGAAGTGGACAGAGTCGTCGGGAAAGACCGACTCCCTGTAATGACCGACAGAGATTCTTTGCCTTACGTTGAATGCGTGATTAAGGAGACACTGCGGTGGGTTCTATTCATCATATGTTGGCCAATGACTCAAGATTATGGGCTTGATAGGTGGCGGCCACCCACTCCTCTAGGTCTGTTGAGCTCCAATACTTGTTGTGTTATCACGTTAACAGTCTTGTATGCTAGGACTGCCGCACTGGACTAACGAAGATGATGTTTTCCGCGGATATCGTATCCCGGCCCAGTCTCAGGTCATCGCTAACATTTGGTAGGTGTATTGACCCCTTCTGATCGTTGATGTCCCTAATCCTTCGTTCAGGGCAATGTCTCGGGACGAGAGTGTTTATAAGGACCCAGACGAGTTTCGGCCAGAACGTTTCCTATCTAACGGAGTAGGTGGACCAGAGGCTGACCCCGCTGATATTGTATTTGGTTTCGGCCGAAGGTATGCCCGTTGCTTCCACTCGCGTAGATACATGTCTTACTCAGACTCCTGTCAATTTCTGCAGACGATGTCCTGGGTCAGACTTTGCTCTTAGGAACATGTTCCTACTTATAGCTTCTATTGCTGCGACCTTGGACATCAAGAAGGTGACCGAAGGTGGTAAGGAAGTTACCCCTCCGGCGGAATTCATTCCCGGTATTGTTACGTGAGTGTTTCTATATGAATCGCAATGATGTTACCTCGCTTATACTTCGTCGTGATGTGCAGTCGTCCCAAACCCTTCCGCTGTTCGATAACCCCGAGGAGTCAAACGGCCATTGATATCATCACACAGTCGCTTTAGGGCGATGTCCGTACATGCTCCGCAAACGTAGCGGTTTGTGGCAACTCGGTACTCGATCTCGTTTTCATGCATGCCGTGACCTTTGGCTAGCATATATGTGATTCCCGGGATAAGTGCAACACGAACTCTACAACACGAACTCTACAACACGAACTCCATTGCCGCGGCTTGAGAATTCAGCTAACTGAAACAGTCTCGAGCTCGTGTCTTCGGCAACCGTCTCATGCATCTCAATGTCATGTCTCACGTGAGTGGTTAATGCAACTGGAGTCCTCCTCAATTCCAATGCCCTTTCCGAACTATTTAAGTACAGTCACTAGTCCTCACTTCTTCTATACACCATGATGCATGATCCCATCCGGTTTCCATATTCATCACCTAATACTCTCCTCACTTCGTAGGACGGCGACCGGTAGGCGCTGAATAATATTTCGTTCCAGTATTACCACTAGTCCTGCTCGAGGATGTGGTGGAAGATCCGGGTGACAACTGATTTTGGGCCTGTGTTCCCCTACTCGACCCCATGGATCCAGGGATTACTGGAGTATACGCCTGTTGTGCGCCGGGGGGAGTTACTACGATATTGGGGACCGGGACCGGCGCCATGGCTGGCTGAGCAACTGTACCAGAGGTGGAAGGTGTAGTTCTA
>JSYW01000445.1:0-27293 GCA_000787475.1 Lentinus polychrous | reverse complement strand
GCACGGCCTGATTGTCGTCTTGGTGAGGGTAAGACACTCTGATTGTGCCGCCCGTTTGTGCTGAGAATTGAAAATCACTAATAACAGCCCTTGACCTCGTTGCGAACCAACGCTATGCTTGCTTGTGCTTGAGCAGAACTTTCTTCACAAACATGGCAAACATAGCGGTACGTGCGATGCATGCTCACCCTCATTGACATAACCAGTCCCGACGGGACGCTTCTAGCTTCGCCTCTGTACGTTATTGAACTAATTCGTTTGGTAAAGTATAAGGTTCAATCCACTGGTTGCTCTGAGTATATCGCTACCGGTGTATACTAGTCGCCATGCGCAATTTGTGCGCACATTCAATCCCATCAAATTACCTCGACATCGTCGCCGATGGTGGCATATTCCAGTGATCTACTTTACATCCCTGGGAGGTTTACGTGAGTATGAATATCAACCGTATATAAGCACCATATGCTCGAACCCTGCTCGAATCCTCTACGATTACTAAAGACTATAGAACTGATCTGCTCCGAGGTTACCCATGCTACGATCAGTAACCAACGGAATCGAAAGCGAACGGTACCACAGCGTCCGCGTCAAAGAAGATGTTTTTGTGGTATGTCTACCGTTCCGCTGAATCAGTCCGGTGACATATACAGGGATATACTGACCGTCTGTGAATTGCAGGGGGGTTTTTCGGTCTTTGTACGACGTTCACATGCACTACTCTCGACCCTCGACATCTGCGCCGTCTCAGTGCTAGACACTGGGTGCCCTTGCGAATATTGAGCCTCTATTGGTATCTCATGTCGCTGAACGTGGTCGAAAATACAACCAGTTTTGTGCGAAGGCGTTGCAGGCATTTGAGGCGCATGATCCTCTCTGGCGACCAGGGCGTACTGATATCATTCCAGCCTGTCTGCAAAGCAATTCTACGGGTGTCGATACACTGGAGTGAGATGGACCTGCGACCCCAATTACCGGTCAAGTTGTTCCAGCCATTCGCTGAAGCTTGAAGCATGGAGGGTTGACGAGGTTTTGAACGCAGGCCAATACTTGGACCTCGCCACTGTCACCTTGGTGCACGCACTGGTGAGTGGTATATATAATCTCTAACAATTTACCATTCGGCAAACTCAGCGGGGAAATCTCAGAGTACCTCTACGCAAGGAGTATTTGTCGGAACCATCGCCTACTATCAGTCTTAAAAGTCCACCGTTCCGGCCATTCCAAGAATCCCAAAGACCGCCTTCCCAACAACCACCAGACGTATTGTGTCCCTCCAGGCTCCATCCAAGGTTGATGCCCACCATGTAGTCACAACAGTCTGGACTCCGGACGACTTGTATCAAAGAGTCTCATTGTTCGGTACCGGTGGTGTTCGGGGATCGGGTATAGCATACTACGTTGGATACATCAACTCGTCCAGATGTCTCGATTGACATCATGTGGTGCGCGTATATATACAGGGCGGTTATGGTCGATAAACCGGCATATTGGAATAACATCTCCAATCCGTCCCCGAATGCCGATAGGACATGGCTACAAGGTTAACATATTGTACGTAGTAAATAACGAGTCGAATTGCATTCACAATCGCTAACTTTACTGCTCTGCTTCCAGGCTGGAAGATGATGTATGGAAAGCAAGCAAAACTATGCACGACGCTTTTTTCGAAACTGATCCTCTCACAGTCCATATGGAGGATTTCCGGTGAGTAGAAGAGCAGTCAGGATTGCCACAACCCACTCGCCCGCGTTTGCTAACTCCTGTATTGTATAGAACTGCGGCAATGTACCATGGAGACGTCGCAAGTTCAGAATCGTTATGTTCTGGATGATGTTAAACTTCGCCCGAAAGCATGAAGCAATTACCATTGGGAATGGTGGATCTGTTGTGGCACGGTAAGTTCAGGTGCACGTGCAGACTCTTCATGGCTTTGCTCAAATATCCTCGATAGAGTTGATCCCAGCAAATCGCGTGCCCCGATCCTCCGGTTGATCGACAAGTTCATTGCTTAGTTCATAGGGTTCGCCATGAATGCGACTAATACCGCAGTGCAAAGCCAGGTAAGAACGCCTAGAACAGGTTATTAGCATATTTCTTCTCACTTGGCGATGGGTTTTCAGAGGAAGGAAGACTGGGTAAGAAAAAGAGACGAGGCCGGTCAGCGTGTTTGAGGCGAAAGAATCAAGCAAATGGTCTATGTGGCTTTCGTTGCTACTGCGCCAGCTTCACAGGGAAGGGGATATGGAACCGCACTTGTACGAATCATCAATGCAGAGGTGCGTCGGACATTGTTTTACGCACGAGATAGAAAGCAGTCCTGAGAACCGATAATTAGGCCGATGCGAATTCAAAGACCATGTATCTATGGTCGACCAACGTAAAAAATACTGCGTTCTACAATTCGCTCGGCTTTCGAACTGTAACGGAAGTTGTTTTGGGAGCACATGATCCAAGCTGGAAAGAGGAGCCTGCGTTTGTCGCACTCGTAAGTTCCATAACTGATTGTAACGGGAGCGAAGAATATCCATGTTCATGTGATTACAGATGGTAAGGGAACCCCACGCAGCGCAGAACCCTTATTGGACGAGAAACATGAAGTTCGGTCTGAAGCGGGGGCACTGGAAGAATTCTCTCTTGCCAAGAACTTCATCGTATGTTTCTCTTTTTTTTTGTGATCAGAGACGGTAGACCCCAAATTGATCTTGACTTCAATCCCTCTCAATATGCAGGATGCGGGTCCTACGTCATTAATAGAACCATGATTATGACATACCGAGTTCTTCCTTGCTAAGGCTTGCTTCGGGTATAGCACTCTATCGAACCAGTTGCATATCAAAAGTCTCTCTTACGTGACACTGTTTCAATTGACATCATGCGATGCGCATATATAAGCTTGGATGTCAATTGTCGTGCGTGAACCTGCACGTCGAGAACAAGCTCTTCTTCTCCATAGTAGGCCATGGCTGCGAGGCTCACATACCGTGAGTAGTCAGCAATGACTCTACGGACCGCATCTCAGCCCGCTAACAATTCATAATCTTCCGCTGCTTGTGCATGGAAGGTGATGCGTGGAAAGCAAGTAAAACCATAGAAGACGCTTTTGAAGATGACCCTCTCATCGTTTACTTGGAGGACCGTACAGTGAGTGAAAGAGTTGCCTAAAGATCTGCAATGACTTCGCCTGTGGTGGCTCACTCGTGTACCAGAACAGTGGCAATGTGCCGTGGAGGCGTTTCAAGTGGCGATTGGGTGCATGGGGGATGATGTTGAACTTCGCCCGAAGGCATGAAGGGATCACCATTGGCAATGGTGAATCTGTTGTAGCCAGGTATGTAACTCAATAAAGATATCCTTCGTGGCTTAGCTGAGAAATCCTGTCGGCAGAGTTGATCCCAGCAAACCACGTTCCCTGATCCTCCGCTGGATTGACAAGTTCCTTGCATGGTTAATAGGGTTCGCTATGAATGTGGCAAATACCCCAGAGCAAATCAAGGTGGGGATACCTCCAGCATATTGTCGACGTGCCCCTCCTTACTCGGCGTATAGCGAAAGAAGGAATTGGCACTAAAAAGAAACGAAACTATTCAGCGCGTTCTGGGCAAAAGGGTCAAAGAGATGATCTACGTGGGTTGCGTCGTTACCGCACCTGCTTCACAGGGAAAGGGACACGCAACCACACTTGTCCAGATCATCAATGCAGAGGTAGGTCGAGCATATGACTCGGGCATGATATAGGAGGTAGTATTCACTGCCAGAAATAGGCTGATGCAAACTCGAAGGCCATGTGGCTTTGGTCGAGCAATGTAGCAGCCAACACTGGATTCTATGGATCGCTTGGTTTCCGAACTGTAGCAGAATTTCTTGTGGGAGAGCAGGATCCAAGTTGGAAGGGGAAGCCCGTGGTCAACGCACTCGTGAGTTCCACAATCGCTTATTACAGCGGAATCCGTTTTCAGTGTATTGGCATTTCCGTTTTAGATGGTAAGGGAGCCTCACGAAAAGCCTACTCTGGAAGAGAAACACGATTAGTTCGTTCGGCTCGCTCGGCGTGCAGAGATGATTCTCTAATCCTGGTGGAAAAGACGTGCAAGGGTTAGTTTTCTGCGCCGTTTTTTCTCCGCTATCAGACAATAGAGCTATCCTTGACCTGGCCTACACCGTGCAAATGCCGATGGGTTCCAGGCCACACCTCTCAAGCATGCTCGCACCGTAGCCGTGTGTGGTATATTACTCTGCATTTACTTCCCCTTTTTCGCCCCATCAGCAACGCCAAACATGCCGATGATGCGCACTGGCAGTGGGCTCAGAACCCCAGAAGCCTGAAGGAGCCTGCAGGGCGTCCTCAGAGCTTATGATGATGTCTGCGCTTCGGGCCGGGTCTGACGGTATCCATTGTCTCAATCCCAAATCACCTGCATGTCTCCCAAATTACCTGCATGTCAATGGAAGACTCGCAAGCATATTGAAGGCGTCGAAGTTGTCCTGGATGTGAATGGGTCCAAAACTAACCCTTTCTTTGTCATGTATAACGGTGAGAAGGGGCAGGCTCACTATGAGCCATTGGATTCAGACCTGTCCGGCGAGTCAGAGAATCCTGGCAACTTCAATATACCGCGGAGGCTCAGTTACGGTGCGTAGACCCAGACGTTCTTCTTCGAGGACCACTAGCTATGTATACACACTCATATCCATGTGTTCATAAACCTGGAAGTTGATGCATGGAAAACGAGTAGGACAGTGCAAGATGCCTTCAATACTGACCCCCTCGTGGGATACTTTAGAGGACTTTCCAGTAAGTAGCGAGGTCACCAGAATCATCATCTGCAACCACTCATTGCGGGGACACTCAGAACGGCGGCAATGCACCCTGGAGGCGGGCTAAGCGCAGTCGTTATGTTCTTCATGATGCTGAACTTTGCCCGAAAGCATGAAGCGTACACTATCAGCGGCGGTGAAGCCGTCACAAAGGTTGCGTAAGCAAACGACGAACCAGTGGTAGAAACAGTACCACTGAGACACCTGCGGCAGCGTTGATAACCATAGACCACGGTCTCCGATAGTGCGTTGGATACACAGATGCATGGACAGGATCATAGGGTGGGCTCGGAATGTGGCCAACACCCCGGAACAAAGCGAGGTGTGTACACCTGCAAATAAGCTGCAATGTCGTAACCATAGCGTGCAGCGCAAAACTGGATTCGCGAGGAGAAGAAACGAGGTTGTCCAGCGTGTTCTGGGTGAAAGGGCCAACGAAATGGTCTGTGTGACTACAGCTGCCACTGCGCCAAAATCTCAGGGCAACGGCTTTGGTACCGCCCTCTTCCAAGCGATATCTGCAGAGGTGGGTTCAACGTCGATCTGGCATGTCCACCATGGCATGCAGGCCGATGGTACCTCGAAGGCTATATACCTCTGGTCCAGAAATGTAACAGCCAGCACCACTTTTTATAGTTCACTCGGCTTCCGGACCGTCGAAGAAGTGACAACGGGGGACGATGATCCACGGTGGAAACAGGAGCCCATTACTGTCGCGCTTGTGAGTTGTTGACATAGCATCTCCCGGCGCGGCTGAGTGTGATAACACTAAATTCAACGTCCAGATGGTCGGAGTGCCCCGCTAAACCCTCCTGCGGGCGAGAAGGACGACGTCTAGCCAACCCACATCCGCGACAGCTCTGTTGGGGTGAACCTTGCATCAAGGTCAGGGAAGACGTTGACGGCGAGAGATCTTGAACTGCGTCCTTGAGTGAAGGAGCATAGAGGCTGAGCCGCGGTACTGTGGCACGTAATATTGACTTTCCCTGTGTACAATCACTCACTGCGGCACCGTCTGACCACCGAGATTCCAAGCTGGGAATCACTCACCGTGTTTTAGCTCTGTGGATGCCACAGGAGTACTAGACCGTCGGTTTCTTGAGTCTGCCCGTGATACGTGCATCAGGGATATGCCACCGAGATACATGTGACGTGCAGGTTCACAGAACTGGCTGCGCACAATCTGCGCAGTGCGGAGGGTCTATATAAGCTCCTAGCTTGACGGCATGAGGTATCTTGGCTGCTTTCGTACTCAGCAAGATGTGTTCGACAGGTAATGGCGCATCTGCCCTTACCAATGTCAACGTAAAGCCAAAGCACAATAGCTGGACTGACGGAATCGCACCTGCGCCGAGCAAGATGTCATACCGTGCGTAGAATGTCACAACTATGACTGAAACGCATAAACAAAGTGCATTTTTGGGAACAGGGGATATTCCACGAGCGACGCGTACATTGATAGACTCCCTAGAGAATGACCCTTTGCAGGAATACCTGGACGACTTACCGGCAAGCATTTGGGTGGTATTGCATAACCAGTTACTGATGTAGGAAGTATAGCATCGCAAGGTATCGCCTTACAAAAGCAAACTAGGGCGATTACACCGGGCAATGATGGCCATAAACTTCGTCCGGCAAGATACTGCTTGGACAATCCATGGCGGCGAGGCGCTTTCCGCCAGGTAAATGGCAGCATTTCAACGACAAACCGACTCTCGGCTCATATCGAAATGGTTCTAGCATCGATAACACAAAGAACAAAAGTCGATTGGTTAAGACGTTGGACAAACTGTTCGTGAAGCTGACCACAGCCTTGCGAAAGAAGATCTTGAACGAGGAACAGCGCAAGGTGTGTACATCGCCACGAAGATCTAGGACATCGGAGCCATGGACTCCAACGCAATAACTAGCGTTATCGAGAGTTCGGGATCAAGGCGCAAGCAGCGGAGGGTGTAGCCCTAGGAGAAGCAGCCAAAGAGATGTTCGAGCTAGCGGTGGTTGCCACATCACCGGAGAGGCAGGGGCGTGGATATGGAACCGCGCTTGTCAGGGCTGCGTTAGCAGAGGCAAGCCTGACAACCAGTGGAGAACTCGCTATAGATTGTTGACGGATTCGTAGGCCGACGCTCGTTCTATGCAGACGTATGTCTGGTCGAGCAACGTGAGGGATAACGCGGGATTCTACACTTTTCTTGGCTTCCGAACGATTGCAGAGGTGGTTGTCGGTGACGACAATCCCGAGTGGGACAAGGAGCCAGTGGTGGCCGCACTTGTAGGACACAACTTTCTGCTGCGTGGCAAAATCTGACATCTGTTTCCCAGATGGTCAGAAAGCCAAATCCCAAGGTCGCGGGAGGGCCGGACGTCTAGGTGGGAACCGAACGGGAGAGGCTCTCCCGGAGAGCATGTCATAGCACGGAGAGTTTGCTTGGAGGTAATGCACGCGTATCGGCTTCGCTACTCACGAAGTTTGTGTATCGGAACAAGTCTGAATCGGGCAAGGCTTCAAGAATGTGTCTATTAACTCAGCTAGATATGCAGTGTCTGCAGCAAATCGTACTCACGCATACAAGGCACTAGCGCTTGTGGATCAAGAATCCTCCAATCTGATGTCCGACAAGATGCTCTCTACATCCATCCAAAGATCTCTCTGACCCCATATACCTACCACCGCAGTGATGATCATCCAACAAGTACTCACACTGATAGAAGTCCCGTCGATAGCAACATCTTTAGGTTGTTGCAACCTCTCCTTTAGCAGCGACATGCATGCCCGTGCAAGGTTTCGAAGGAGCGCCATCTCGTCCGCAGATAGATAGTCGTCAACACGCGAAAGGAGGGCGAACATCCACCTTGCATGGGTATCGGTGATTTGATGTACGCGAGATTGCGTTCGATCCAGATGTAGGTTGATCCAGTGTGTAAAGTACATGAGGAGATGGAGCGAATAGCCCTTCACGCCTAATGAGCGCATGGGACAAATCGTGTTAATGAAACACTCACATGGTCGATGGTCCTCAGGAAAGTGGGAGTAGGTTCACGTAGAATGTACTGAAGTTTGCTGGGCTCGATTGGACCATCTTGTACTCCACTTGGGTTTAGGGTGGTCGATGGGAGTTGCGCTGTGGATGCCGCCGGTGAAGACGCAATTGAATCAACCTCGACAGTAGACGCCAGAACTACTTCCCCGTCCTCGACGACTTGATAGGTTTGTATGGAAGTGCTTGCAGCCTCTACTTCCTCTGGATAAGAAGGATCATCGGCATAACCTCGCATACCCTTCCGTTTCTTTGCCACTTTCGGAGCTTTGGGTTTCTTGGGAGGGTTCCACTCTGACTCCGGTCTACCTGAGATGAAGGCCCACCATGCGTCACGTTCTTTCTTGTCTGGGATGACCTTCTGGGAGAGATGGTGTGGCCCGTTCATATCAATGGACGATTGCACGAAGTTCTGACAACGGCCATGACGTCAACAGTACAATGTAGGGGGTTGAAATGCATACCTTGCGGAAGTTCCTAAACCTGCGGAGGAATAGGTCTCTCCATTCCTCCGTAGGAAGTAGTTTCTGGGACGATACTGGGTGCTCGATCTGCGAAGGAACAGCGGGCTCCTTGATCTCATAAGGGTTGGTGACCCTAGTGACGTTGGGTAAGCGTCTGGCATCTCGTCTGTACAGGGTTCAGCGTATGAACTATCGTAACATATAGTAGGGCTCACCTGACGGTGAAGAGATATTGCAAGCCATCCATGGGCTCACCACTGAAGTCTTCTGGAAGGTTCGCGACGGGTAGAACCTGCCTGCCCAAGGAAGGTTCCTCATCTGAGTCGTCTATGTCTGATCTTTTGCGCTTCATTGAACTGTACATCAGGCTATCGTCGTTTCGGAATCGTACGGCCAAGTTAAATGCACAGATGTGGTCGAGATCTACGACATGAGAGAACACAAAGAGCTTAGATGTCGAGTGAAAGATCGTTCTGACTCTCAGAGAGCTTCAGTGAAAGTCAAGCGGAAGTGCAGTTCAGTAACGCGACAAAGCACAAACGCCCAAGTACTTGAGTCGTATCACGTGCCTTTAGTATCATTATCATAAAGCGCTGACGGATCCTCGAATCTCGATCATCCTCTACTGTCCTCAGGGTTTACCGGTCAAGTTGTCCAAGACTCCAAAAGACAACCTCGACCCCTCCTAGCCTCGAATCGTGCAGCCATCCGCTGGCCTACCGAACGTATGTGAAATCATCTAGGTTACGATGTCATACTCAAAGCATAAGTTGCATACAGAATGGCGGAGCTACCAAACGAGAACGACATTGACCTCGAGACCCTTCAAGCCCAGATTGACCTCTCACTTGCACATACCAAGGAGGTGGTGTCATCCTGGCTCAAGCCTAAGTATGGAGATGTTCCGGTCACTCGCCAGAACGATGATAAGGACATCGAAGAACTGCTGAAACGCCCTCCAAGGTCCGTAGGGTGCCATCTTCACGATAATCTTCAGTGAATGACCATGTCACGCGTAGTGCAGGCTAGGTGTAGGCGCACCTATACCCGCCTCAACAGGTATACTCGGGCATGAGACTATCAAGCTTAAGAACAAACTGACGGGCAAGAAACGAGCTCGGGGAGAAGAAGACGCTCAAGCTGCACATGTATCAGAGGACGAAGAAGAGAGTAAGGCCGGAGCTATCAAGAAGAAAGCCAGGGTCGACCCATTCGGGCCGAAAGATAAGAAAAAGAAGAAGTCTAAGGGAGGAGAAGCGGCACAGAGGGACTTGCCGCAATCGAAGCAGTTGGTCAATGAACACAAACCGAGCGGAACCGTGCAGGAGGATCATTGTATGCCGCCGCAACATTTCCAGCCGGCTGATGGAAGAGGGGAAAGACAAAGCTCAAAGAAAAAGAGCAAAAAGAAACAGGCAGAGGCTCTCACAGATAAGGAATCTATCCCTCCTCCTAGTCCGTCCAGAAACGACAGGGAGGAGGAGCCGCTGACGGTGTTTTCCAAAGGCGACAGTCCGCCCAGCATCTCCTCCGGTTCTGCAGCGGGAAAGAATGGTCTGTTGACTCCATGGCAATGTCTTAATACATTTCTTTGCTGATACACTTGTAGATGCGAGGCAGACATCTCCCGCTTCGCATGATGCGAAACATTCACCCCCAGACTCACCTGTTAAGGGGCAACCATACCCTCTCGTCCAAGCAATTGGAGGTGTGCCCCTACTCAATCTATATGGTCCGCCCCCCGAAAACACAGAGGAATCATCGAGCTCCCCAAAGAAGAAACGGAAAAGAAAGAAGAAAAAGAATCGCGAAGGTCACACGAAGCAAGCATCCGAGTGAACATGTGCTGGCTTTTGGGACATATGCCCGGATCTAAGCTTTCGTGTCGTCGTTGCGGAGGTTTATATGAATCATCTGCTTCAGCCTTCAACGTGGGGATTTGCAAGGACTCTTCGCGTTGATTATTCCGATGTACATATAATCGGCAATGGAACGTCAAATTTCGTGTCTATCGTGAATGTCGTCACTCTACTGCTACACGTTGTGTTCTATAACGTTGATCCATCATCTCTGCTCCGCCCACATCCGATGACCCACCACATGCCCAAGTGAAAGAGGGAAACAATAATACGCGTCGAAGGGACGACAATAAGTTAACGTGAGAGGGGAGAGGGTCAGGGTGCTACCGCCGTCGACGGGTGTCTACCCGCCGCGCCAAGGCTTCCCTTTGCCGATGTTTCTGTCGGCGGTGAGTTCCCTCTCTTGCGGAGCGATACTTCGCTCGTCCCTTCGAAGGGGGCGGCGGCTTCTGAGAGCTATGCCTGCGCACCATAGTACCTAGGGGACAGTCCCTCAGAAAGGCAGCATACGTGAAGGGAGGGCTGGGTAACATACCTTTGTGGTCGTGGTGGCGCTGTGAGCCACCGCCCAAATCTCTACGCAGGACGACAGCTTTGCTGGTGCTGTGTGGCCTCCGAGAGATCTTATTGCCCTGACGGGGAGCTGCGGTGAAGAAGGAGAGGAAACCACTGGACCCGCCGTGGCCGCGCGCCTTCCTCTCCTTGCGAATCCGTTTCGCATCCCGCATCTCCTGGATACCCTGTTTGCGCACGGCTTCATTGTCCAGCAATGTTCCGCGCAACTTAGTCACCCATCCATGAATGGTGGAGGCTTTGTGTCTGTAGGGAATCCGGCGGCGGGAGTGAGCATCGGCGTGCTACATGTGACATGACGTGATGGTGTGGTAAGTATGGTGTTCCTCCCAGCCATGAGTTGAACGAATACATACCGAGTCCCACTCAATCTCAAACAAGGGCATGGTTGAGCAGTTGCTGAGAGGATGATGGGAGAAGGAAGAATGGTGAGATTGCAAGTCTGGGGCTCCAAGTCAACTGTCTATGCCTGTCTTATATGGCATTCGACTACGTCTATATGCTTCCGGCGCCAAGATTCTAGACTAAGTCGAAATTACGTACACATAACATCGCAACACACTCGTTGAAGCAACGTTGTTGCTGCGCTCCCTTCACGACCTTTTCACGTTTTGTTACCTGTGCTTGTGCCAAGCTTGTTGCTTTGCTTTATCGTGATTTGCTCTAGTTGGGGAGTGCAACAAGCGCAAGTGGTTTCGTACCACCCATATCCTCGTTTGCAGAGCGGACTGGCACCAAGTCGATGAGTTCCCCCGACTGTTTCGTCCTCGCGGATGGTAAAGCATCGAGCACGCTGTTTTGATACTCTTTGGCAGCCCAGTGCTCCCGGAGTCTGCACACTCAGTGGGTCTAAACAGCCCGCAGGGCCATGCGAACGATTGAGTCGTGTGCCTGGTGAACCACAAGTGAACGTTTGAACCATCAAGCTGCAAGTACACAATCTCGTCTACTGACAACTGCGTATCCCTACTCGATCTAACTGCGGCTATGGGAAACATATCAGTTTACCACTCGTGCTACCAGGGCCATGCGCGCAGTATCTTAGTCGTTGGGTACCGCGTTCCATCTCAAATGCGTTCACTTTTACAACTCCTAGCATGCGCCTGCATTTGCGTGGCATATGTAGGGCGGGTTTTACTAATATGGCCACCTGCTCAGACGACTTCTGGATTATTCGGTCGTACAAAACAGCGACTATCTGCGACTCATGCCCTCCTATAGGAACTGGGTACAGGGCATCTCCGCTCGAGACCACTCGGTGATCTGAACAACTGAATAGAATAGGTGTGTTACTGTATCATCACCCCTTTCCAAACGGCGAGCGGCAGTTGAGTAGGCTGATATTGGTTCGTGGACGACAGGTTTTTTGAGCTATGCATCGAACTTGCTATATGACACCTGGTCCGCAATCCACCTATGCTGGGCTGTCGCTCTGTTTTGGTAGATGAGCACTTGGCAGCCCTGATTGTGCCAATGACAGTGTCTTCCCGAACGAGGCAGTGTCATTGCATTCGAGCGTTGCGGGAACCATGTCGGTATCCCGGATAGCTGCCAGCACTTCCAAGTCGGTTAAGTGGTGGCGAAGCTATCGAATACTCAATGGTGAGTACGACCATCGTTCCGTTGGGACTTCTACCTGTCAGTGCAGTGCTCATGAATGCATACCAGCAATATGCGTCGATAGCTATTTTCCTCTTCCAGGAAGTATACTGCACCACATTGCTACTGCTGACACTTATACTGACACACGGGTCCGTTCTACATCGCTCTTTGTCAATTTTAACGGCACAAGTGTTCGACCCAACACATATATGTTTATATTGGTGTGTATTCCATATTGTTGTTAAGCGTTGGGCCTTATTCAGGGAAATTATGATGGTCAAGATACCGCTATTCCGCTGGCAAGCAGCCTCTCAGTGAAGTCTTGCCCAGCATTCGTGCCGGACTCATTATCGCCGACTTTGGCAACTTCTTGTTGACCCGCGAAGTGAACGCGATCGATCCGCAAAGATTTGCGATCTGCTGTTCAGAAGTGTGTCATTGACGGGGTAAACGCTGTCAGTGTCAAAGCCGTCTGCTTTCTTCCATTGGAAGTGTCGCTCGGAGCGCCCCCATTCCACCGTTACCGTTGACACCAAGGGACCGGAGGGTTTCTACCGGTAGTTGACCCTGGAACAAGGCCGTGAAATCTGCTCTAAATTCATGGCATGACTTTACTGTACCATGTCTATCTGCACAGGAACTGCGACATCTTGTTGAGTTTTTATCAGCACCGGTCAATGACCGACGGCTGTTTGCGGTCGAAACCTTAACTTCGACCCACTAAAGCATTACGCTGCATTACGACATCATACAGAGAAGAGCTATATCAAGATAAGATCCGGCAGATCGCGCTACTTGCAATTGACAGTGCTTGAAGCTTGACAGCTGGAGACTGTTGGACGGACGGTCTTCTTCGTTTACAAGTACAAGTTAGACATAGGCATTCATGCTGACGCCGGTTTCCGGAGTGCTATGTGCGTGAGCAATAGTGAATCACTGTATCAATCCTCCTGCTAGCAGGCGAGCATGGATCTGAAGGCTGTGAGCAAGATGTTCAAACTTCACTGTGTATACTTACCCTGTACATACTACGCCAAGACCGCATGTACATATACACGACACCACAGTTCGTGTGCCGCAGAAGATCACCTAGAATGTTACTTACGATTAAGCGTACATGAGAACATGGGCGAGATTATGGTTATAGCCAGATGTTGCCGCAGAGAAGAATTTGCACTGGATCTGTCATACGATTAGCTGCTATACCAACCATTCGACAGCTTATACAGTTGCGTCATGAAGATGATCGAGGGTCGAAGGCTATGCAAGCTTTCCTTTTGGTGGGCTATGAACATTTCTGTATGCCTTCATACTATCGTCGCGTTCAAGTCAGGTCACATCGGAGCAGCAAGTTTTGCGGCCGACAGGCTCTCATGATGAGGCGTCATTCAACACGTTTCCGTACAGGATTCTTCGCCCGAGGCTTTCCGACCTGGTGTGCCTATACGATGGGCAGCTTGAAACTCAGCGAACGTTTGCCGCACGTGCTGTGGAGGGCGCCTCCGCATGCATCCCACCCAATTTGGCTGTGCGAATACAGGCGAATACTCACCGCCTCGCCCTGCTTCTGACATTACGAAGTGTAAGTATGCTCGGATTTCAGCCATACCGTCATTGCGCTATGCATATCGTCCGGAGAGATATTGGACCCGCCGATGGTCCCTTCGCCGTACAAAAGCAAGAGTCTCAAGAGGTAGGATGGCTTCACGGTCGACATTGGCATTTCGTTCGTGGTCAAAGGCAACCTCACCGAGATGGTCTGGAGAAACATCAATGCGATTATCGACGGGAGGTTGTACCTTGGGACGTGAGTTCTTGCACAGCTCCTTTTTGACAGTAGCTGATTTCCCCCTCGTCTGCTACTATATTGACACACTCGCAGTATCGAGGCAGCGAAGTCTCCCCGAACTCTGTCGGAACGTCGTATCACGCACATAGTGTCCGTCGGGACCGAGCCCATCCCTGCCGATAACCCCGCATCCGGAATACGGCAGCTTCGCATTCCTATAGAAGACGTCGATTATGCGGACTTATTGATACATCTGCCCGCTGCTTGTCGTTTCATCCACGAAGCCATATCCGGAAATGGCGTGGTCCTTGTGCATTGTGTGCAGGGTCTATCCCGGAGTGCTGCAGTTGTGGCTGCTTACTGTGAGGATGCTGTGCGTGTATCACGGCCTGGTCACTAACCCTTGCCTTTCCCTCCCCTTGCAGTAATGTGGTCCCGCAGTTTGAAGCCTACAGATGCCATAGAGACCGTCCGACGGGGTGCGTACATACGACACACGAGTGTAATACCATTGCTGATATGCCTACTACGAAGCAGCCCGTGAGCAGGTCTGGATTAACCCTGGTTTCCAGGTATGCAGCTGTCCTAAATGTGCCCAAGACCAACCAGACTCATGATCGTACTTATATCACAGGAACAGCTTGTACTTTTCGAACTTTGCCGTTATGAGCCATCCCCCCGGGAGGGGATCTATCAGAGCTGGCGGCAGAGGATCCAACGGCACATGAAATAAGACTTTCATGCCGCTTATTCTGGCGGTCGGGGAGAGACCCCCTCTTCTCCCTGACTCCCGCTCTCCCTTGCTTGACTCTGCCTAGACGTATTCGCCGCTCATCTTCCTGACTAACTACTCTACCAGTCATGACTAGTGACATACGCTATATTGCTGTGTTGTACTTCGCTTTCACATTGTAGTTATATTGTCTGCCGTTCCCTGCTATCATCTTGTAATACACTCCGTTATCCACTACCAAGAGCGTCGAAATCTCGGGTTCATCTAGATCCCACTGAATACTACTATGATTTCTATTTCTAGTTGACGTTCAAACAGAATTATATATATATTGTATCCGTCGAATCTGTCCATGGTGATCGAATCAATCATTGACATTTGAATCGTTGAGTGTACCTAGTCCGTGTGAGTATCACGTGGATGACGTGGTTGGTACCGCGTCGCGCTTGATATCGCTTCGTGCCTGACGGAGGCTGGCAAGCAAGCCTCCAACAAGCCTCAAGCGAACATGAGTTGCATACCGTGCCATCGGATATACAGACCTCTACCGCTTACCTCTACAATACCTACCACACACTCCTTTCATCTTGCAGTCTCATTTCCATAAGTGACTTGAGTGTCGGTACCCATGTCTATCAGCACGACGTCTACTGCGATTCACATCACGCCGGGTGGGTGCATGGGCTGTTCCCGCTTCAAGCTTCAGCTTTCGACACACATGGCTATACTGATGTCTGACGTCGTCTTCCTCCTATAGTCGTGATCAAGACATTGGTGAAGCACCTCAAAAAGAGATGTCATAAAGCAAAGGATGGCAAAGATTCCAAGCAAGCCACAGATGACCTCCTCTTCGATGAGTGCGCTGTTTCACCTTGTCCTGAATGCATGCGGTTACAAACGCTATCATGAATACAGAGCGTTCCATATCGTTAAGGCATTTCTTGAACTGGCGACGTATAATACCGTTCAGTCACTTCAGAGCTTGTGCGTATTGCTCCTTAAGGGGTCATAACCGCTGTGCTCACCAGGACCCTTCAGCACCAATACGCACATTCCTGCACCATATTGGGCTGCCGTTTCTGCTGTACAAATTCCTCTTTCCTCCTGTAACAGAGCGGCTGACACTCTGATCGACTGGTTTGGCCCTGAAGAACTCAAGCGCGTGGTTGGAGGAGAGAGATGGTGGCAGGTCCGGGGTCTGGATGGCCTCGACGCTGAATGGATTACCGAGAAGAAATTTTTACGCGATGTAAAGCCTGAAGGTGATAGGAAACTGACGTCGGAGGAGCTCGACATTCTGCGGATGGAGCATCTCGATAAAGTCATGGTGAGTTTGCTTCATCCTTGAAAGACGTGGTATTTACCTGTCCGTCTCTAGCTCTATGTACACGGAGGTACGCCATGTATCTGCCCCTCTCTCATTCTGCGCTGACGGTTCGTCTTAGGCGGCTACTACTTCGGGTCAATAAGTTGGTTACTCCAATTTGCTCCTTGTGCCGAGTCGTCACTAACCTTAATCTGCGCTTAAGATACTCACCGCTATCAGCTTATACACTACTGTGCGTATTCTTCATGTAGTACGCTCTATCTGTGTCTCAGCTATCATCACTAGCTCGGAAATTCCACGGGAGGGTCTTCACTGTCAATTACAGGTATGATCGGAAGCCAATCGCCCTGTTTCTTGACCTCACCACGCAATTACATAGGAAAGCGCCACAATACCCCTGGCCTTGCCCTCTACAGGATGTCCTTGCCGCATGTCAGTGTTTCTGATCTGTACACATACAAGCCAGGTTAAACGCATGATCAGATTTCTACCTCGTCTCCCCTCCCCCTGGTGCTCTGCACAAGCCGGTCCCGCCTTCCAAGCTTGTCTTCGCTGGCGATTCTGCAGGCGGCGGACTTTGCATCACTGCATTAACTGTACTCAGGGATATGGGCTTAGAACAACCCGCAGGTGCTATACTGATCAGCCCTTGGGTCGATTTGACTCACAGCTTCCCGAGTGTCATGCAGAATACCGCGACAGTGGGTATAAATGCTTGTGTCTTATTGGTTATCAGAAACTCACAAGCTATTATGTAGGATATCATTCCTCCTCATGGATTCATCCACAAACCGTCCCCAGTATGGCCAATTGCTAGCCTTCCAGAGGACGGCCGTGCGCAGCGTACCCAGACCAATCCCCCTCCTGATCCCGGACACGCTGATACTTTACGACCCAACAAGGGGAGATTGGAGGAACAGGTTGAACAGCGTCTCGAAGAAGGCGTCCAGGAAGGAAGAAGCATTCACGCTGGAGACCTCAGCGAAACGGATGTTGGCTCACAAGCTGAGATGTTGCGCGAATCCACCAAAGATGAACAAATATCTTCATCGTCATTTACTCCTGTCCAGCATGAGGATGATCCCAATTACGAGATGGCATTAGACTTTTGGGAACCCAAACCCCCCAAAGTACTCATGAAGAATCAGCAGGACACGCCACTGGAGCTGCGTTCCCAGATTCAGCTTTATGCAACCAACGAGTAATCTTTTCCAATATTCCTATGAGTGTCGTACCTGACAGGCATGATCCCAGGCAGCTCACCCATCCGCTCGTTTCTCCAGTTCTACAAGGATCATTAGGAAACCTATGCCCACTATACGTCATCGCTGGCGACGGGGAAGTCTTGAGGGACGAGGTGATCTATTTGGCTCACAAAGCGGCAAACCCACAAGACTATCCAACGCGGAAAGGTGCCTTGAAAGAAGGGAAACGGCAAGAAGCGAACGCGAATAATTTCCAAAAGCCAACGAAGGTTTGTGATTACATGCTTTTGCCTTTGCCTGTAGGGAGCAAGCTGACATATGTTCTGCCAGGTTCACCTGCAGGTATTTGACGGTATGGTTACAACTAGCTTCATAACGTATCGCCGCAATTGATTTTGGAGTAGGCATGTGTCATGTGCTGACGGTATTCACATTCACCAAAAGTGTCAGTATAGCCTCACATCTACCCAGTTTCCTCGTTGACAGTACAAATTTCAGGCGGAATATGCATACCGTTCCATCGCTTCCTTCGTAAAGCACGTCACTTCCGTAGCAGACTCGGGGCAGGATCCATTCCCTGAATACCGGTTCTCAGAAGGACAATCCAGCGACTGCATACACGATGGACATACAGGTGTCCATATGATTCGTGAGCGTGTCGACATCTTCGGTCGCGTCCGTGCCATGGAACCAAGGAGCGAAATTCAGGCACTTCGAATGCCGATGAACCAGATCGGCGTCATCAAGGAGGATCCTGTTAGACGATGGTTGGCTGGTCAAGAGAAATGGGATGAGAAGTCCAAAAACACTGCCTTGAAAGTAGAGCGTCGTAGGAAGTACTACGAACGGAAGGCCGCTGCACTAATCGAGCATGCTCGGAAGCAAGGGCTCGTACTTGCTAGAGAAGGCGCATCCAGCGCAACTCGGCAAGTCTCACGTGGAAGCATACCTTCGATTGCTGGAAGTATTATGGGAGACGTTCAGCAAGATAGACGATGGGGTATGTTCTCCTCGTTCTTTATATAAGCCATATAACTCATCTGGTTGACGGATGGGATAGGCCCTTTCGACTTGGACGGAGAGAATCCTCCACCAAGCGCCATCGCGGGTAGACGAGATACGGTATGTGTTACTGACGAGATCGTTTATAAGTTACAACTGACACAAGGAACAGCGAGAGGCAGTTGCCCTCATCAAAAAGATCATTTACCATACTGCTCCCGTTACTCACGAAACGGTGCCGAAGATACGGACCTCAGACGCCATGCGTGCAGTATTTGACCCGAGAGACCATCCTACCAAACCTCCCAGGCAAACCGTTTCTGAGGAACAGACCCACGCCCACATTGTACCGTTCCAAGGTGTTCGAATGTGGCAGGGCCTTGTTTCGTAAGTCACATCCCTCTCGGTTCGATATTTGTCCTTACTGCGTTCCAACCCAGGTACTTCATGCGCAAGAGTTCCAAACATGCTCGACACGCGAAAGATGGTACTGTGCGTGCGGCCCACGCGCTTCGCAAGAGTAGTGATGGTGCGATGTCGGGCACATCGAGCCCTTCATCTTCGTAACCTATTTTGGACATTCATTCCACTCCAGTAGTCCATCCCATACAGTATCTTCTGCATCCATGTATACGGTCTCGCTACCTAAACTCATATACACGCACAATTCTGCTATGTGATTGTAACGCATATACTTTTGAGGCTCACCATCGACCACCTTGTAACTTGAGAGAACGCGCTCGCCGCTCGGTGCTCGGTATGTGGTCAGTAGAAATAAATGAATATTCAACGTCCGGATCAAAATGCACGGACCATTACTCCAAAACAGGTCAGGCGGGGTCGTGAGAATGTTATGTAAGGAAACGTGGTCACTGTTCTTTAACCCTCGCCTCCGCGCGTGGGTCGTGTTCCCCGTCGACCTTTTCTTCCACCACACACTCATACCCTTTGTACGTTGACCGCTCTGCTCTCCATGCATAGAGTTGCGCTGACATTACTGCTATAGCTGTTTCTCGCTAGACGAAAAAGATGCGTGAAGTCATCTCTGTTCACGTCGGTCAGGCTGGTGTCCAGATCGGTAACGCCTGCTGTAAGTCCTTCTCACTTGGTATCGCTGTGGCATGCAGTGCAAAGCATCTTCTGTGCATCGCGACGCGTAAAACCCGCCTCTGATTTGCCAGCGCGATTGCCACTTGGCTATTATTTGACCCCGGTACTAATCAATGCATAATTCCTAGGGGAGCTCTACACTGTCGAACACGGTCTCAGCGTGAGCTAATCAACGCGATTTTTGTGATAGTATTGTGTCCTGACCCTTTATCCAGCCTGATGGTCGCCTTATTGAGGGCTCTCCCTCTGCTCATGATGATGGCTTCAGCACTTTCTTCTCGGAAACCTCCTCCGGTAAACACGTACCTCGTTCGCTCTATGTCGACCTTGAGCCCAACGTCATCGACGAGGTTCGGACTGGTACCTACAGGAGTCTCTTCCACCCCGAGACTCTTGTCACCGGTAAGGAGGATGCCGCTAGCAACTGTGAGTCTCCTCGTTTGCAATGCGATTTCTTTACTGAACGCATCGTACCAGACGCCCGCGGTCACTACACCGTCGGAAAGGAGCAGATTGATACGGTGATGGATAAGATTCGCCGCCTTGCAGACAACTGCAGTGGTCTTCAAGGGTTCTTCGTCTTCCATTCCTTCGGTGGTGGAACCGGTTCCGGTTTCGGTGCGCTTGTTCTCGAGCGACTTTCTACCGATTACGGCAAGAAGTCCAAGCTCGAGTTCAGTGTGTACCCTGCGCCTACGATGGCCAACTCTGTTGTTGAGCCTTACAACTCCGTTTTGACGACCCACACTACTCTCGAGCACTCGGATTGTTCCTTCATGGTAAGCGCCCAACTTTACCATTCGCACTCCGTGCTGAACTAACGAATGCGCAGGTCGATAACGAAGCTCTGTACGACATTTGCAAGAAGAGACTGAATATCACATCGCCTAGCTTCACCAACTTGAACCGACTCATTGCTCAAGTTGTCTCATCGATTACCGCCTCCTTGCGTTTCGATGGTTCCCTGAATGTTGATCTCAACGAGTTCCAGACCAACTTGGTACCGTACGTGCTTGTGCCCCTGTTCCGAACTACCACGGGCATTAACGCCGCTTCGTAGGTTCCCTCGTATTCACTTCCCTCTTGCCACTTTCGCGCCCATCATCTCCGCCGAGAAGGCTCATCACGAACAGAACTCTGTTGCCGACATGACCTTCTCTTGCTTCGAGACTGGTAACCAGATGGTAAAATGTGACCCGAGGGAGGGCAAGTACAGTATGTGTCATTCCATCACTCATGACGACCGTCTACTCACGAAGGCGCAGTGGCTTGTGCTCTGCTTTATCGTGGCGATGTCGTCTCGAAGGACGTGAATGCTGCCGTGAGCATTATCAAGACAAAGCGAACAATTCAGTTCGTCGACTGGTGTCCCACTGGCTTCAAGCTCGGTGTGTGCAACGAGCCTCCCGCGCACATTCCCGGAGGCGATCTGGCAAAGGTTTCCCGCAGTCTTTGCATGTTGTCTAACACGACCGCGATCTCTACCGCGTGGAGTCGTCTGGACCACAAGTTCGACCTGCTGTATTCCAAACGTGCCTTTGTTCACTGGTATGTTGGCGAGGGTATGGAGGAGGGCGAGTTCTCTGAGGCTCGCGAGGATCTCGCGGCCCTCGAGAAGGACTACGAGGAGGTTGGCATTGACTCGGCTGATGCTGAGGAAGTTGGCGAGTACTAGATGTTTAGTGGTATCACGGTCTTTAGTGTTGATCTGCATGGTTTTACTTCTCGTGTTTGATCCCTTTTCCCCTCTTCTCGTTACCCGCAACCGCCGATATCCATGCTTGTTTTGCAAGCTTTCATGAATCATACCATCGTTATAGTCTGGCTTAATTAGCAGTGTTCGAACAATTGGAATTTACTGGTGTCTGGAACTCTCCCATTATAATGTATGATCCTCCGGGAGAAGCGGATGGGTACGAGACCAGTATGATCTTATGTGAGTGATGTTGTGTGAGAAACTTCCCAGAAAGGTATTTTGATGGGAGTTGGGAACGTTCTGGGTGAACATTTTCTTCTGCCTGGTGGTTTCTGACCAACCAACACGTCCATCCCCATCCTCCAGCACCCCTATCTTGCCAGCTCACTATTATCATGCGTGAAGTTATCTCCATCCAGGTCGGTCAAGCTGGTGTGCAGATCGGTAACTCTTGCTGTAAGTTGTTGGTCTACTCAACGCGACACGGTGCGACTAATCGCGTGCGTTGACAGGGGAGCTGTACACTCTCGAGCATGGCTTGAGCGTATGTCGCGTCTTTTCCTATCTTTCTCCCTCTAAACCAACGTTCTATACAGCCAGACGGTCGTCTCGTTGAGGGCGCGCAATCGCACCACGACAGCGGTTTCTCCACTTTCTTCTCGGAGACAGGATCTGGGAAACATGTCCCTCGTTCACTCTACGTCGATCTCGAACCTGGTGCGATCGACGACGTCAAGACCGGCACATACAGATCGCTATTCCACCCCGAAACGCTGATTTCTGGCAAGGAAGATGCTGCCAACAATTGTGCGTTCCTTGCGTATCATTCGATTTCAATACGATTTACGCGTTTCCGGTGCAGATGCTCGTGGTCATTACACTGTTGGCAAAGAGTTGATCGACCCTGTGATGGACAAGGTCCGACGTCTCGCGGATAACTGCTCTGGCTTGCAGGGCTTCTTCGTCTTTCACTCGTTCGGTGGAGGAACTGGCTCAGGTTTCGGTGCTTTGCTTCTGGAGCGCCTTTCCACAGATTACGGCAAGAAGTCCAAGCTTGAGTTCTGCGTGTACCCTGCTCCTCAGCTCTCCAGCTCCGTCGTTGAGCCTTACAACTCAGTCTTGACCACGCACACGACTTTGGAGCACTCGGACTGCTCGTTCATGGTTAGTATGTCCGCATATATATGAGTGATAAGAGGCTCACTGGCGCTTGTTGCAGGTTGACAATGAAGCAATTTACGACATTTGCAAGAAGAACTTGGGCGTCGCACTCCCTAGCTTCTCCAACCTTAACCGGTTGATCGCTCAAGTTGTTTCTTCCATTACCGCTTCCCTCCGTTTCGATGGCTCGCTCAACGTCGACCTGAACGAGTTCCAGACCAACTTGGTCCCCTTCCCCCGTATCCACTTCCCTCTCGCTACCTTTGCTCCATTGTTGTCGGCTGAGAAGGCCACCCACGAGCAGAACTCCGTTTTGGAAATGACCTACTCTTGCTTCGAGCAGGGTAACCAGATGGTGAAGTGTGATCCCAAGGAGGGCAAATATATGGCTTGCTGCCTCCTGTATCGCGGTGATGTTGGACCCAAGGACGCACAGGCTGCCGTCGCTTCCATTAAGACCAAGAAGACCATACAATTCGTCGACTGGTGCCCGACCGGCTTCAAGGTATGTGTTATGTGCTCTCATAGTGTAAGAATATCCAACCAATCCGACTTCCTGTTAGCTTGGTATCTGTAATGAGCCCTCTGCTTATGTTCCTGGTGGTGACCTCGCCAAGACCAGCCGCAGCTTGTGCATGTTGTCAAAGTAGGTGTATAAACCTGTCATCCGAAGATCATAGCTGATCCATCGCACTAGCACCACCGCCATCTCCACGGCCTGGAGCCGACTTGGTATGTCATTCATTCGTAAGATTAAGTGTCATATACTCATGTCCTGCTGTAGATTACAAGTTCGATCTCCTCTACTCCAAGCGTGCATTCGTGCATTGGTACGTCGGCGAGGGTATGGAGGAAGTGAGTAATCGATCAATCTACTATCACGTACACCCGTACTCCGTACTGACTCATTGGCGTCCAGGGTGAATTCTCCGAGGCTCGCGAGGATCTTGCCGCCCTCGAGAAGGACTACGAGGAGGTTGGAACCGACTCTGCTGAAGCTGAGGATGAGGCCGAATACTGAGCTCGTTGCGTTCGTTTTGCTTCCGGTGTCGCGAAATGATTTGCCTTTTACGTATACTCTTTATCCCATTCACGATCTCATAATTGGTTTCCTCGCGTAGACCTCGTTGTTTGTTACATCGCTCCACAGTACTCCCTGTTTTAGACCTCGTCGGTTAAAAATGGCGGCCTGGGCCCATGTGTCATGTGCTGCAATATATACCAGAGAACTTCAGGTCTATCCGGTCAATGGTGGGACTCCAGAAAATCAGGAAAAGGCCATCCCTTCTAGTCATTGCGGCGGAGACGTACTTAGTACTACGGTCTATAGCTTTCTTCTACAGATGGTCGTGGCAGAGAACGATATCAGGGCCTACAGATCTATACTTAGTATCCACTGCCACTCATTCAAATTGTTGTCAGAGTCCTTATCAAGTTATCACAGAGGTCTTCTTCCCATCCGTGACCGGTGACCGCTGGGGACGAGCGATTTGGGAACGTGATAGTTTGAAGGCTTTGCTATATATGGATGTATTAGTCTCTGAATGGCAGTCGGGTACCCGGGTGTCCATACAGGTATGCATAAACTTGTATTCGCGATCCGCCGGCAGTCCAAGTTCAACTCAACCTCAACTTCAACCTAGGACAGTTGTGATGCCAGATTCAGTTCCAATCTACGGCAACTATCATTCGTGAGTCGTTGGCGAAGTCAGTTCTATTCATTTGACCATTGATGATGCCGAAGGTACTATAACAAGCGACCGTTTGTCCGAGACCCTCGTCTGGCACTCTTGTCACGGAATTGCTTCCAGAACGCACGCGTCTTGGATGTTGGCTGCAACGAAGGCGTTGTGACATGCGAAATAGGTACGCAGCCTGCGTGACACATACCTCATAAGCACCTCTAAGCATGTCACGCTGTATGCCAAGTTAGCACAACTCTGGGGTGCTCGCAAGGTTATTGGCGTCGACATAGACGATTCTCTGATACGTTCGGCTTGGAAGAGGCGTAGGACGATATGGAGTCTACAGGGACCTCCAAACGTGCCTTCTACAGTGGACCCAAGTGAAGCTCAATCAGTTGGTACGAAACGGAAGCGCGATGATATAGGGGATGGCAGTTCCATCACCGGGTCCGAGTTACCAGCTCCAAACTATTTCCCAGACTCTGTAGAACACATGTTCGGCCCCCTCCCTATTCCTCCTCAGCAGGGAAACTCCGATAAATTCCCCCATAATGTCATATTCAAGGCCGCTGATTGGGTGGCGCAAGGGCTACCAGACGACGCAGAAGGATACGATGTCGTCGTTGCGTGAGTCTGCATGATTCAGCACTTACCGCCCCAATAAAATGAACCTGTGCAGGTTCTCTTTGACCAAGTGGATCCACCTGAACGAAGGTGACGCAGGGCTCATGCAATTCTTCCGTCGAGTGCATGCGGTTCTCAGGTCATCTGGCAATTTCATACTCGAGCCTCAAGAATGGGACACATATGCTAAGGCAAAACGGATGCATCCAGTATGTTGACGCTACATTGCGGTTGGACGAAGATACCAGCTGAGTAATCATCAGAGATTGAAGGCAAATGCAAAAGAACTCAAGATCCGCCCGGACGAATTCAATAAGATCCTACAAGACATTGGTTTCCATCCTGTCGAGTCTTTGGGAAGGGTTGGTGAAGGGGGTGGGGTGATTCTCGCTAAACAACGGATGCATGCAGTTAACATTGTCTCTATTGTAGGGTTTCATCGCCCAATTCATCTATACAGGAAGAGGTCATGAATCAAGGCATCATCAGTGAGTGTCCATTGTGGTCTGTCTAAATTGCATTTTCCAATTGTATTTTATCTTCTAGGTTGCGTGCTCATGATATATGTCCACAGCATCTTCTTGGTTCAGTCTTCTCTGATTGTCACATCTACTCCACCTTGCGGTAAGTCGCCAAGCTTCATAGTTACCCTGTAAATGTGACCATGTGAGTGAACAAGCCCGTATGATATGTTCCACCAGGAACACTCACTTCGAAAGATCTTTGACAATGAAGTCAGGCTGAGCAGCCTCAAGTTGTTCCCTCGTATGCGAGGTGAGGAGGGCCAGCGTCATGCAACCCGCCGCTTTCCCACTACGCACTCCGGCCGGTGCGTCTTCGACAACTAGACACCTAGCGGGATTTACATTGCAGAGCTTCGCACCAAGTAGATACGGATCTGGCCTATGAGTAATGGTTAATATGACCCTGCATAGCGATTGTCAGAAGACCTACTCTGGTTTGCCCTTCGCCACATCTTCGGAGGCGACGAAGACATCGGGTGTTGGTACACCAGCTGCTTTCAAGGCAGCGGTAGCGTACTTGCGTGTAGCAGAGGTGCACAGTGCCCAGCGTACATTTGGGAGCTTGGAACCTGGCAGCAACTGATGACAATACGTTAGCAACGGATCTATCCGGTCTTATTCTTGGCACTTACGTCCTTCATAATCTCATGCACACCAGGAAGTGCCACAATGCCTTTCCGTCCCTCTTTGGAGGCAGAGTTGACAATGGCCTCTTCAAAGCGTTGAGCCTCCCTCTGTTGGCAGGGGTAAGTGCTTGACTGGTGACACCTACGCATGTGCACGCACACACCTCCAATTCATCAGGATCCGTGATGCCGCAATGAATCCTGAGGTTCTCTACGGTACGAACCCCGTGGGATGCTTAAGGCTCTATATTGAGCAAGCGGTGATACAACTCAAGAAATGAGAATACACACAGCTTAGGATCTCATGCACGTCAATGCCAGGGTAGGACTCCGCAAATGTTTGCCAGGCACCTACAACACCATCGGTGGAATCTACCAGGGTGCCATCCATATCAAAGAGGCTGAGTAGCGGATGAGTAAAGCATTTTGACAGTGCGAAATACTGTGTTCTTACATCGCGTCGAAATGCAACGTCTTTTCAGGCATACTGGACTTTTAATGGACTGGGAACAAGGTAAGACGGGGTGAAGCAGGCCGTGAATTGTATTTACGGATTTTGAGCACCCCGTCGGAGAAATCTCGGGGCCATTTGTACGTGTTTGCCTGCTGTTGCCAAACAACCGCCCGCTATATACAGGTAGCGCAGACGTTCATTTGACATGAAGCTTAAGTAGTCCCTCTATCAACTATTTCTTCAGGCTACAGGTCCCAGCTGCTGTTTCACTTGAGTTCAAAAGCATGGTTATTGAGACGATATGCCCCCTCGCGACAGCAGTTCACCCAGGAGAGTATCGATCAACACCTGCAGCAGATCCACCTACTTGATCAATCCTCTTCATCCGAGAACCTCGAACAGCTTGGGCCAATTATCAAACAAATCCATACGAGCCGCCAGCAGGATGCATACCTCCGTGCCCTCCGGTCTCTCATAGATTCCAAAGATGCAGAGATTGAGACCATCTGCGGAGACAACTATCAAGAAGTTATTGACTCCGTCTCCACATTGTTCTCTATCAAGTCGTACACGACAAACCTAAGGGAGAAGATCACTTCGCTCGACCATTGTCTCTCAAGTCGGAAGGGAACTTGTCGAGAAGAATCGTTCTCTACCTTAATCCAAGAAGACTGCCGCGAATCTAGGCGAGGGTATTGATACGCTCCAAGCATGTCTCCATGTACTGGACGTTTTAGATCGCGTTGGAGATATGATCAGGGAGGGAAAGTACTAGAGTTTCCTGAGGGTCCGTCCTTACATTCTGTACATATCCCGTGTATATATTAAATAGTACATGTTTCCAGTCATTAGAGGACATTGAGAGCATGCCCCCGACATCATTATCTCAAATATCGCTGTTCCAACATGTGCTATCCTCTTTGCCATCCTTGCGAACACAAATCAAGGATGTTGTGACCGTGTTCCGTGAAGCAATGGTTGCTGGATATCCGGAATGTCAGTGCGC
>JSYW01000441.1:0-57042 GCA_000787475.1 Lentinus polychrous | reverse complement strand
TGATAGTCCCTGGTGTTTATGAAATATTGACAAGAAAAAAAGGAGAAATCGGACGGATGGTATGATACAGTACTCCTACATGGATGCAAACAATAGATAGTACAAACCAGGCCAATGAAACCAGATAAGACGGTGTTTACGGCGATCCTTCCTGCTCAAGGACCTTCATCTCTGCTAGACGTCGCCTCATCTCCTTCTCAGTACGGGTAGGAGGGACCATGCGGGCAAAGACGGCACCGACCTAAAAACAACAACACGGTAACATCAACAACCAGACATATACGATCACATTCAGAAACTTACCAAGGTGCACAAACCGCCAAAGCGCAACACCCAAGCAACCCCATTCTTACCATAGTAAGTGGAATGGTTCGTCGGGTCCTCGTCAACATCCGCATCTACAGCGCGGAAGATGGCACTGGCAACAATCGCAACGATGAACTGGGGGAATACAATAGCCAGGTTATGAATGCCCAGAATAGTCCCTCCTGCAACAGGCTCGGTCTCTTGCGCGTTTGCGTCACGATCGTGCTCATCCCATGATCGTCGGCGGCGAAGGAGAGGTGCACGTTCGTCCGGCAGAACAGTTGGCCTGGTGGCTGGTGTAGATAGCGTTCGGCTGTGCGAGGGACGGCGAGTGTAATCGCGGACTATAGGGTCCGGGATATTCTCCCGCTCTCTTTCTTTCAGGAACTGGATGAAAGAACGTGAGCATACGTCATTGGCTCAGGCGAAGGAAGCTACACCTACCTCCATGATAATGGCGAAAGGGACCCAACAGGCGACAGCCCAGCAGATACCAACGAGACTCACAGCAATGATAGCCTGAACACATGTTCATATAGGAACGAAACAAGAGTAAACGGGAGACACGTACCTGCCAAACCTTGGTGATGAAAAAAGTCGAGAAGGTGATCACCGTGAAGAGAAGCATCGCCCCTGTCCAGATGTTCCTCAAGAAGAAGGGCATAAACGGCAATCTGAGAGGTTTCCCCTTCCGGGCAGCCTCTGCTTTCCATTCTCGAACGAGGATACGGAGACGGGAAACTTCAGCATCTTCGTCTTCGTCACCTTCGTGTGCGAGCAGACGTGTGTCACGCTCAGACAAGTGAGGGAGTAGAGCACCAGCGGCGACGGCAACTATAGCAAATGAGTATGAGGTATTACATACGTATCGGCTGGTACGACTTACCTATACTGTATAGAAGCATAGCAAGTTCTCCCATTCGTGTAGCAGTATCTTGGTCGGGATCGCGCTGCTGTTCATATGCCATAACTTGGCCAATGTAGGTTGTCCTACATGTTCCTGTCAGTATAATTTGGTTGCTGGATGAGTCAAACGTCCAACACTTACGAGTAGAACAAGAACGGGAACCTGTGAAACGGTAAGAAACTCGCATCCTGCAGAAGGAAACTCATGCTTACCATCCCATGAAGGCAAACACCTGCACCAGACAAACTCGCCGAATAGGCTTGGGTAGTTTGGTAACAGCCGTGGAAATGTTTCTGATAACATCCATGAATTTACTCCTTCGGGCAAATGTCAGCAACTTGGTGGCCAACTTGTCCCAAACAGATAACACTTACTCCCGCTCAACTCGATTCGATTCACGCGCCTTCTCTTCTTGCGTCCAGCAAGTGATCCATACAGTAATGACGAGTATCGCCATACTGACAACGCAGAATTTACGGAATTGGGTGCCGCCTAGAAGCCTGAGTACGGGTAGATTGGCAAGGGGGAGGAACCCGAATCCATAGCCGACGATATTGCCGGCATTGGTCATCCTGCTGTGCCATGCGTTACCAGCGTTGAGTTGTTCAGGCGGTGTAACATCGAGCAGTAGATTTCGCAGAGAAGCTTGCAAAGCGTTGAGTGCAAAGTCGAGCAAGTAGAACGAGACGATGGCTAATCCGATAGCAGTGTTGCTAGCCTGTACTGGTAGTGAGCAACCATGCATGTCAAGGTAACCCCCTGAACATACAGCTTTCTTCCGTTGCGGATCCCAACTGCCTGCACCCAATCCGATAAGGTCAACAAAGAAACCTGCGAGTTGTTCGCAATACGCCAGTGTGATGGTCGAAATTACAAGGACGACGGTCGAGAGCACAACCCAATACCGTCTGCGGTACTTTGACGTCGAAGCATCTGATATTGCGCCTATGATTGAATCGTGAATTGAGCGAATTCTGCGAAGGAAGTCCTCGACTCCACGAAGCTCTTACCTATCAGCGGCTGTGCAACGAGACCACTAATAGGACCAGCGAGCCATACGAGACTGGTGAGTTGTTCAGAGAGTCCAAGCGACAACAGGAAAGGTGTGCCGTATCTTCACGAAGCCATAAGCACCTCTTGGAATGCAACGAGTCTAGATTAGTTACGTACCCCAACTCAACTGTCCATGCGACTTGCGCACCAGCCATAGAGATACTGAGCTTGATGAGATCCATGGTAGTCATCCTGCGCTGACCAGGATCGCCAGCCTTACTCGCGCCATCCTTCCTCGGCTTTGGGGGATTCGAGCCATTACCATTTGCACCAGACCTCTCTGGCGATGTGGCTTCGCCTTCAGGACTCTGCAGACGGACGTGTTTCCCGTTCTTGGATGGCCAAGCGATCTGAGTCGTAGGATCCGGGTCAGCGTCTGCGCTGGTTGGGAACGACATGGACATGCTGTACTGCACGATGCTCGATGGGCAGGAGCAAGGAAGGCAGGGCCTGCTGGAGGCTATAAGTAAGTAGGTGAATTGTCGGACGGTCTTCTACTGGAGCCTTGCGGTGTCCTTGTGTGTCTGCGCTCGAAATGAAATCACGCTCCCCTGTATCGGACTTAGCCGAGTACGTATTCGGCCTGCTCAGATCGCTCACGGGACCGAGAATGTTCGGCGAGCACTTCATAACGGGTCATCTCGACACACCAGGCGATGTCGAGAGTAATAGTGGCCTAAAGGCTAACAGTCATTGACAAAGCTGCATATGCCAGTATAACATCCTATGCTACCAAGGCTAGTCGTAGTCCTGGTGGTCATGTGCAAAGCTACAGAGCGACGATGAGAGAACAACATGAGAGCGAACGAAATAAGTTAAAAGAGCATGCAAGTGCAATACAGAAGGCTTCCAATTCCCCTCCTCAATCCGGTGTGGTACATCAATCCATATCATGCAATCTTTGCTCCTATCGAAGACAAGGATGCATTGCGCTTGTGTCCATGTTCATGGTGATGCCTATGTGATAGAATATTGAACGGTAGGCGGCGCGTAGAATGTGTGGGTGTGCTTGCTTGCGCAGGCTTCTCCTTCTCTGGAGGCTCCTTTGGTGGCGGAGGTGGTGGAAATACGGCATAGTCACTGGGTGGACCCGTGAACTTGTCTTTAGACGGGTCCCCATTGTGTGCGCTACTCGTTTCCGAAACGGATGGTCTCGTTGAGTGCTGAGTCGGCGTGGGTGGTAAATCGGATGGTGGAATGGAAGACACAGATGGCTGTTTGAGAATAGCCGGACCGGTGCCCGAACGGTTGCGTATCGTATCGTGGTTCGCTGGTTGCATATTCGTTGGCGATGCAAGCGGGGTATGACTTCGAAGCTGGGCAGCGGACGCTGACGGCCTCAGTCTCCGTCGTGGTGCAACAGACCCAACGGTGACCAGGGAATGCAAGGCAGAGAGTTCATCATCACTCGTCGCTGATGGTCCCGGGGAGACATTCGAACCGCTTTGCGATGCCCCTGATGCATCTGTAGTGGATGCGGTGGTTGCGCTGCCACTACGTTGTCTGTTCTTGTACTTCTCCATTGCATCCGCATCCTTCTCTCTCATCCTGTTAGCGATCGGCGATAATACCGACGCAGGGTTGGATTCTATCGACGGTGTGACAGATTTCGCAGAGGCAGGGAAGGTGTTCACGGTACTCGCTGAATTGGGCTGTCCGGGGGAATATGGTCCGGGAGGTAGGTTGGTGGGATACCGTTGGGGTGACAGAGTGTTAGACGGCGTCTGACTCCGCGCGTGCTGAGATATTGAATAGCTGTCAATGTCCCCCGAATCCGATGTGGTTGTTGTCCGACTCGTCCCCGATCCACTCCGGACGCGCGCGCTCCCACTTGATGAATGGTACATGCGAGGAGGTGGTGGAGGTAAGTGGGTAGATCCCCATTCGTATCCCCGGGCAGCCGCTTGGGCATACACATTCCGTCGTCGTCTGTTGATCTCGACCTGAGCACGAGCCGTGTCTGTTAGGACATCCCGTATTGTGGTCCTGCAGCTAGTTTAGCAAATCGAGTTCCAAGAAGTGGGAGAAATACTCACGAATAAGCATAATCGGAAGCTTCGAAACCGTCGTTATTTCGTACATTGTACGAACATCCGCGCTCAATAAGAAGTTGAACAATCTAAGAGGCTTTTGAGATCAGTATCAATCGTTCGATATTGAGCAATTGAACTAACGGGTATGTGACCCCAGGCGCTCGCACTGACAAACAGTTCAGCAAGGAAGGCACAGTCTTGCTGGGCAAAAACGTACTAGTGCAGAGGGGTATTTCCCTCGTTATCAGCCAGGTCAAAGTCGGCCCCAAAGTCGCATAACATCTATGGGATGTGAATCATACTACCCAATGAGAACGGAGAGTTTGCGACGTACCCGCACCAGTTCCTCGTTGCCCTTGAGTGCCGCTACGTGAAGTGCAGTCTTTCCTTCCACATTCGCCCAGTCGAGGATGTCTGGGTAGCGGTCGAGATATAGTCGCGCCATGCGTAAAGTGGCGCTATAGAATTCATGTTCAGATGGTCCCGACGCATACGGGCTTGTCAAGGGGGGCTTCGTGTCTGCCAGTAGGATCAGGATTGTGTTGTTTTCGGAGTCCTATGCAGTCGCCACTTGGAATATTGTAAATATACGAGAATCGGGTGGCGACCGACCTTACTATACTCCCGATCATCATGTCCGGCATTCAGGAGGAACTCAAAGGTCTCTTCGTGGCCGAGCACAGCAGCCCAAGCTAATGACGTGTATCTCTTGTGCATTGGGTCGGGATTACGCATGTCAGTTTTCTTTATGAGCCGTTTCACCACGAATAGGTTGTTCTCTGTTCGGAGCACGCCAGTTAGACTGCCCTAAGTTCCTTGTAGCGCCACAGACCCAACACGGACCTTTTACTGCGCGACGCAGTCTTGTTGTGGCATCCTTCTCCGCCATGGCTGAAGAGCAGAGAGTGGAGGGAAAGGGACGGCGAGGCTGTAGAAGAAGACGCAGGCTGTCGAGCACAGCAATCCGAGAGGGCAAGAATAATAAAGAGCTTTTCACGTGAGTTCATTTACGGACGTCACAAGCACAAGTGACAGGGTGAGCGGACACGGCAATTTAACGCGCGTCGGGCTCGGAATCACGGTCTGAGACCTGATGACTCTGAGACCCAATATTTGTCCCTTGCCTCGACTCCTTCATCTGCCCCGAGGCTACCAATCGCACAGCAACACCAGTCATCACCATCTACTCAGTAACTTAGGACGCGGTCTGCAGTGAGACAGCACTAAGCAACAGCCATGCCGAAGGTCGTCTCCCGCTCAGCCGTCTCATCCTCAACAGATGGTCAATCCGAATTCGCCTTTGCTGTTCTTCCGTTCCCGACTGAGCCCGTCTCTCTTCCTTAGCTCAGCCAACGCCATCATCTACCGCAGCCTTACGTGTATACTGTGACTTACATTTTCCCTCTCTTCCGTGCAAGACTCGCGTTCTAACACTCCTTCCATAGATTGCATATGCGGCGAGTTTATCGCAAGTCTCCGTCTTCTCCGTCATCTCTCGCATACTGACGCGTATTCCCAGCTTGTCATAGAAAAATCCCTTTCCAGCCTCCCCCAACGCCAGACCGACGGTGCCATTGTGATTCGGTCACAAGACAGCGAAGCGGGCAAGGCTAAGATATTCAAATTGAATGTCGTCATGAAGGACCCCGTCTTGGTAGAACGGTGTGTTTCGGCCGCGCTTCATTCTGTGTTATTGCGCTCACTGATCCGTTCTTCGTCCATAGTCAAGGAGGTCATGAACGGCAATACCGTTTCCATTGCCCAAGGTGTAATTTGCTCGTTGGGTACCAGTCCACTCCTCCGCCTATCAAGTCCGGACCCTACGTGTATATCCTGAAAGGTGCTCTGACACAGATGCAAGGTCAAGTACCCGTCGACGCGTTTGAGGACGAGAAACTCATTCCTTCAAACTCGCAATGACCGGGGTCAGCTTTGCTTTGTATTATATGCACCTTGTATTCGTTCATTCGACTTCTCACCTTCCTCATGTATACTATCGGCCGTCGACGCTGCAGCCTCGATCTGATATCTGCGGCCTGCAGGTTCGCTATCTAGGGCGGCTGCTGCTCATCACTGATCTGCAGTGTCTTCTCCGGAATTTCTCAAGGCTGAAGACAGCGGACGTATCGGCGGTGGGGCATCATAAGCATTGCCCTGCTGTTCCCAACAATCCTTCGTCTGGACCTTTGTTGAGAGTATGCTGGAACCGCTCTTCACAGTATCTATCTGAACGCGTATGCGAAATCTATCATGTCGTGGGCAGGCGCTGTGCTTGATCAATCGATCAAGAAAGGAAGCTCTTGTCCTTGGAATTCAAGTAGGAATAGAGGTAACTTCAGTTACTATCAACATGCTTTGTATTCCAGTTTAACAACAGCTGATCCTCTTTGAAGGCTGTTGTACTGTATAGAGCTCTCTTGTTGGGCTGCGTTCATTACCAGCACGAGGTATCTCTGCCGACAGTCCGGACGTCCACTGAGTTGCCTTGTTGTGTTCACTAGGTACAGACGTCCACATACGCTGTCAACTAGAGGTGGCTACCTCCTACCTTGTACCAACCGAACAAGGTCGCATGTAATCCAAGTACAGGACGACACTATAAAAGGTACGCGAAGCAATTGTTGAATGGCATGTCCGGGCAAGCCTGAACGCCCTACCGTTCAACTCTCAACGTTCAACCTCTCTCCGACCATCTCCTCCGGCAGGACGAAAACAATTCCATTCTTTACGATAATCGACCTCATCATGCCTTACGATACACCCATCACAACCTGTGCTGTCGTGCCATCAGCTCCTTCAGCACCCAACGCATTCACTCTCTTCACTTTCTCTCAATCACCCCGAGACACGCACATCATGTTTGAAGATTTGGGACACATCCTTCGTCCCCTCAATGGCAGACAAGGCGGCCGGAAGAGGAGCAACAGCACTCCATCTATTTCCTCCGGCCTAAAAAAGCTTCTGCGTCTTTGAATGATATTGGCATTGCTGTGAGTATCACCTCATGTGTGTAATTTGATGTCCTTTAATCTAACAGAGGAGCTTTAACTGTATAGCGAATTCAGACTCGCCGTTGAACATTGCTGAACAGCCCATTCACTCTGTTCCTATCGTAACATCACTGACCTCAACTTGCCTCACGATATGCGAGATCATGGAATGCAATCTCGTGATATATACCTGTTCCCTCGATACCTCCTCACACCGTTATTTTTGTTCTGAAGATCCTTGGGCGAAATATAGAATAGGCACTTTTAGTACAAATGACATGGATGGATATCCATCTCTCCAAATGATGCTCATCTTGCGTCGCGACGCGTTCGGCGTATTACTTATTTGACTGAGAGCGCCTAAATAACCTTGATTGATCGCACACGCGAGAGCCACGTGCACGGCATGTTCGCGGGGCAGCAACTCAAGGCGGCGTTTACTTCCAGAGAGCCATATCTCAGCGACACCGACGGCTCTGCAGCCGTCCTCGACGTTATGGACCTTCCGTCTTCGAGAGAGATCGAATTGGAGACGTTGCTCAGGCAGCGGGACGCGCAGATTGCTGACTTGACGGTGGGTGCTTTGTTGGATATTGAACGTACCTTTGGGGGAATAATACCCGAGACTCACGCGTTGTATTGTGACCCCTTCTCCAACATAGGACGAGTTGGTACAGTTACGACAATACTTGTCTACCCAGCCGCCCCCCAATACATCAGAACCGATCTCGTTACCTCCAGCTGTACTATCGCTGCTCGTTCCCCATATCAACAACGACGCTACTAGTTCCGCCACATCGTCCGCGTCCAGTACAGTGACCACCGCGCTGACACAGCGGGTGAAGGTGCTGCAAGAGGAGAATGATGAACTATATGAGCTGTTGAAGACTGGGGAAACGGGGAGGTTGAAAGACGATGTACGAGCTTTGAGGAGGACTGTCCAGAAACTAGAGGCAGCGCTGAAAGGTAAGTCTGGCGTCTAGGATAATCTCATGAAGGGACCTCCTGTTCAACTTGAATCCTAGAATCGCATCAAGCAATCGCGTCCTTGTCGTAAGTTCTAGCGTTGCCTTTCATTCCTTGGGTCGTTCTAACCGGCTTCCTAGGGATGAACTGGAAAAATCACACGCTGTCATCAAGGATAGCAGCAGATTCGTGAATGCGAAGCAGCCCTCGCATTCGCAATCACCTGCGCCGGGACAACCCCAACAACAACATCCTTCACCAACCGTTTCTCCACTAAATGGGTCTAGGAAACTACCTCCGACCGGTCCTCGGGCGCACAAGAAGCCCCGAATGTCGGAACCCTACGGCGGGAACGCTGGACGGCCTAATATACCACC
Source organism: Lentinus polychrous (assembly GCA_000787475.1). Lineage (NCBI taxonomy): Eukaryota > Fungi > Basidiomycota > Agaricomycetes > Polyporales > Polyporaceae > Lentinus > Lentinus polychrous. The sequence continues at coordinate 48,410 of JSYW01000441.1, read as the reverse complement.
ACCGCCTCCCCCCAAAGCTAATCGCTCTACGAGTAAACCAACGCGATACAACGACTCTAAAGAGCGCTCTCCGCGTTCCTCTGGGAGTAATAGGAAGTCGTGGCAGACTAACGTGAAGATGGAAGTCGACGAAGACCAGAGAACGCGACCGCGGTCGCCAGACCGGAACCGAGATGGCCAACGCGAGAGAGAAAAGGAGAAGGACCCTGAAAGAGAAAGGGACCGTGGTGGCGAACGCGCGCGGGACCGTTACCGAAACAAGGATCGCGAACGTGAGCGCGAACGTGAACGCGACCGGGAGAGGGATAGGGACCGCGATCATGAACGGGACAGAGATAAAGACCATAAGGAGAGGTCTTCAAGTAGACGGAATGGTCACGAGGGTGGTGGCGGCGGCGGTGGTGGTGATGGTGGTCGGCGCGGTCAGCGAAGTAGCAGCTCTCGCAACACCTCTCAGTCATACGCGAGTGGGGATCGGACGTTGGCAGAACGCATGGGACTTTGAGATGATGCATGACTGACCAAAACCTGCAGAACCCCGGACACTTGTTTCTCTCTTTCACCTCCCCCCTCCCCTGCGTCTTTTTTGATTCTCTCGTACGGTCTGAAGTGATGGTGGAGATGGACTGGATTGGGATGTCGATGAACCCCACTTCTACTTTGCGCCCATCGTCCATCTAGTTTATTATACGGTGCGATCATCTTCCTATCTCATTCGAACTTCAGTCAATATAGCAATCTAACTTATTTGTATCTCTCCCTTTTGCATCCACAGTTGTATTCATACTACGCTTTCACATGTTCGCCCCTCCCTCCCTTCCCCCTCCCACTCCTCCCAATCCCCGCTGTCGTACTGCTCTGTCATCGTATCTTGTATTATATCATTTTCTTGGTAACGTTAACATTTCTTCTTGCTCACGGAATCGATCGTCGAATATCCTCCTCTTGTTTTACTTCATTTAAATCACTCACGAGTCACACCGTGTTCCTTTCCTCTGTCCCTCGCTCGCTCTCATAACTCTTCCTCGCAGGCACCAACAACTGACCTGATTCACCTTGCCGCGGCATTGTATCCGTATCTCAACCGACCGATATCCCATATACACCTTAGCTTATCTCTTCATATTCATGACATCGATATCCCCCTTCGCACAGTCCCCGCCGGTACCGGCATACCGATTCTCACCCACACCATTCTTGTCCTTTCTTCCTATCCCATCAGGCCTACGCTCGAATCATGCTACCAAACTCTGTTTCTGCGCCCTCGCGTTACTATTCTCAGAGCTCCGCGGAACGGCATCCTTAGGCAGGTGGAGGAGGTGCAGCTGATAAGAGTCTAAATGATAGCAGGTAGCTTCGAATTCTTATCCTTCTTCTTCCCCAGTTCCCCCCTCTCCCTCTCTGATACCTCCTACAATGATCCAATCGCTAACTATATCGCACCGTATTGATTCGATTCGGACAGTCCTTAGTCAATCACGAAACGCACAAACGGGAAAAACGGTGCAAAAGCCCAATTTGCAAGCCCGAATCACGCAAGATCCCGTCGTCGTAACCGTAACGTAACGACTCTCGTTGAACCCGGGGTACTGGCCAATGGATCCGGACGAAACCTTGTTCTCCTTCATATCATCCCACTCCCCTCCCTTGAATTCGAACTTCCTTTGCCCTATTGTTTTTTTTTTCTTTTGCTCAAACTTCAGGAAGGACGGTTCAACAAGGACGCGGGGGTAGGATTCGTTTACGCCCCACGCCACCCGCTGCGTTCCCGTGGTAGGGTTTGAAGCCCGGTCATGGTTAGGTAGCTGTTCAACGCCATCTACTATATACATCCCCCTTTGGGGGACGCTATTGCTTTGCTTTGCCCGATACGTATACTCGCGCGACGCCGCGGCGCAGCACGCAGCAGCCCTCCTATTTTACTTGTAGTTCACCGCCCCCGCCGTCCCTTTCCTATCCCTATCCCTAAGATCCTAGGATCCCTCATGCCAAGGTCCGAAAGTCATGCGTACGTGATAAGGACGGACTAATATCGTGAAACGTTCTCTAACCTAATCGTTCGTTAGTCTTCAGGAGTCGCAGGAGTTATTAGGGCGGTGCGCACATCCCCTACTTACGCAAAGGGTGCAAAGGGATGCAAAAGGGGAGTGGGATTGGGCGGCGGACAACTTCCACGTTTCCCCTTATGAAGCGAAACGATCAAGGTCATGAGTGGACTGTTGATAAACACGTACAAAAGCTCACGCCTATTTGACTGCGCATGCACGCGCACTTGTCCAAAAGAAAAGGAGAACCTTGTAGTCTATTCCGTATCTGAATCCGGGTGGGCACGAGACCTCCCCGCCGTCAAGCCACCTCAAATCCAAAACCTTGTTGCTTGTACGGCTATATTACCAATTTATACGGCACTTCGATCTCGTTTGCCTTCACACATGCATGGGGAGGGGGGGGGGGGGGGGGGGCGTTCATATCGACCCACAGTGGTCGTCGATTCCGCCAGCTGGGTGGTACTGATGATGCCTGTTCAGGAAATACAAGGTTGGCTTAAGGAGACAACAGCTTGCTTCTCTGTCAAATTCCATTGCTACAAGCTCCCTACAGCGACACATTATATCTGGAGAGGAGTGTCCGGATACGGTAGATTTGAATATGTACAGCGGTAAGCGGTAATTATTAGCATGAACGTAAAGATTCAGAAGTAAGGTGGGTGGATGGCAGTTTAGGCGACAAGAAGATGCTGATTGACAATTGGCGGTTGAAGACACCGAAGCCCGAAAGAGAAAAATGTGTGATTTGGTACGAAACGACGACGAGAATCCCCCCTAAAAAGACCGAGTCAAGGAACAAGAAATGATATGAAACAGTGTGCGAAAGACAAGAGATGCCATGGGACGATGATGGGGTGGTCATGTACAATTGGGTTGACGAGAGAATTGGGATAGGTTCTATGGTAGCGAGATGAGCCTGTTAATTTATGCGAATTGGAGGAACAAGGGTTCAAAGTGGGATAGCAGATGCGAGAACGCGAGGGGATTGTATGAACGCGAAGCTGATCGCGGCCGGTCCTCGTTGGAGCCCAGCTATGGGTCGAGCGACCCATGGGCGTAAGAGGAGATGGTGATGCGCGAAGGCGTTGGACGTTCGGGTCCGGGATCCGCATTGCGGGACGTACGGAGATGTACGGGGAAGGCAATTGGAAGGCAAGGTGTTCGCAGCAGGGTATGCCCATGCTGGGATGGTTCAGGAGAGGCAACTAGGTTATAACGCGACGGGAACTGTTGTGAAGCGTGATAAATTCATAGCAGGTGACACCGTTCACCGCAGGCGCGCAGCGGTGGCTTTCTGCAGAAGGTAGAGGAGATGAGAGGACGAGCTCGGGGATATTAGTGGCATGTGATGAATGGCGGTCGGCCTCTGGACGCATGGTTGCCCTTTTGGAGCCTGGTGTGGACAGGACCGAAGGCGGAAGGGGAGGGACGGGTGGCGGCGGAGAGGAGATTCTGGGTGCGGGTGGCGGCGAATTCGATCGCTTTGGACGAGGTGGCGAGCGTTGAGGGCCGTCCCTGGGCGTGCGCGGCGAGCGCGGTGTCCGCAGGAGGGGAGAGGGAGGCGCAATAGGCTCCAAGTGTGCCGTCTCCTTCCTACTCATGCCAAACTCGTCTCCATCGAGCCACAGTTGCGTCTGCGCCTTTTCGCTCATGAAGTGCGGATGCTCCCGAGTGATGCGCTGCAGAAGCGGCGAGCCTATAAGCCGTGGAGGGATGGGAGGGTCCGGTTGGTGGGCTGGAAGCTGGAGACGCGACGATTTGCGCCGGGGCAGAGGCGGGGGCGTCGGGAGGGGAGCATGGACGAGCTGTGGCGAGTGCATTGGCGGCGGCGGGTGGGGAGAGCAGGGCCGAGCGAGGGACATGGTGTGCTGCTTTGTATGGTCGCACCAGCTACGCCCAAGGGAGGAGTGCTGCGAGCGTAGGGGGCGGAGGCAAAGAGGGAGGGAGGGATATATATTGGGAACATAAAGGGATGCTTGGATCTGAAGCAAATCTGGTGCGGGTGGCTCAGATCTTCTCGGTCGGTTCGACAGATTCGTCCCGTGTCACATCTCGATCCAAGCCCGCTTCTTCTGCGGCGGGACCCTACGCGAACCAATGAATCCCTGTGTTATCCTGCGATCGACTGCGACGCGCCATGGCTTGCCCTTCTTCGACCGACGAATCGCAGACTCGTTGCACACTCGTTGCGCACCTGAGACACCTTCTCCCTCTCCCGACGCCCGCCTGCCACCGCCAACGCACCTACTATTCCTGCCCGCCCGCGCTGCGTGTCATCGCTAGCAGCCTTCGCCGTGCATGTCTTCCGTCAGTTCCTTCTCATCGGATGTTATCGAGGGCTTGAGCCAAGACGCCGCTGCAGAATTGGGGACATCCGAGCCGGCGCGGGTCCTCCACACTCAATCCCCCGAGCGCCGTTCACTTGGTACCCATTAGATAATCATGTTGTTGTTCAAAGACTCAATGCCGAGCTGTCAGTACTTTAATGTCCCCCTATTCCTGGTGGATGTTCAATCCTCTCATGGGCTTCCTCAGATTAATTGTTCGAGCATTCTCAGGTGCCTTTGAACAATATCCTGTCTTCTTCAATGCAGTTCGTTGTGACACCGAACCATGGAACTCCCAACGCACCGATCCCTCAACGTTCAACGCAAATATATCTCAATGGTTGCCATGTCTCGTGGTGCGCAGTGTATCATCAAAAGAATGTCCCCCAAGATATCACGGCTTCTTGTCCCTGACCACTAAAGTACTAGGCTACTAGCTAAGAAGAACCATCACTGTCGTCGGATCGGCGACATAGGGGCTCATAGGGGGAGGGTCCTCTCAGCGGATATTACAGCTCAGATATCCGGCCTCAGCCTGTCTTTGCGGGTTGCCCATCGGGGTGCCGGTGCTATCGGGTGAGTTACCAGTACTGTATGAATAATACCGTTCGTTTTCGGGTATTCTGGGCATCCAAGTCCAACGGACACGACGAGTGTCCGCTACTTCCATCCCTTGTTTTGTTCTGCGACAGACATGGACACATGTAATCGACGCTGCCGAATCTATATGTTTGGCGCCTACGATTGTGTACATGTAGAAACCAGACGATCGGCGTTCCTGTAAATTCATGTCGCATATGCACGCCTCACGGTATTCACTGTAAGTATGCGTTAGTGAATCCGCTGTGTACAAGTGTCTGTCTTTGGGCCCTGTTTTGATATGTTCTTGTTCTCCGCTGCGCAGTTCAGTACTCACCTCGGAGTTGCACGGGTGGTTACCAACGTGCTCGGACTCATATGGTGGTTCAACGGACAGTACGGTCAGCCCGAAATCCGTCTTCCACCCTTCCTGGTACATTCTGGTATGCCGCGGCCTGCCCACCAGCATGTATGCATGGCCGTATACCCGGCCTCGGGCAGCAGTTCAAACCTCGGGATCTCGCTATGATCCACAAGGACTCCACGTCTTTACTGGCTCAACGAAGGCAAAGCTATGTTTCCCATACATTCGTGCGGTGCCCTCAACACCTGATGAGCCAAGTAATCCGCTATCCAGGTCCATCAAGCCTCCATGACTCCAGGTCGAGTCCAGAGTCTGCAACTGAGTGTAGTGGTCTGTATTGAAATGGTCCAGAACTGACAGTCTCCAGATGCGAACGTATGTCAGCCTCGTACACGGTCAACCCTGACCAACCTCACCGACGGGCCTTTTAGTTTCGCGGGCAGCTACCACCCGAGACAAGCCACTTCTCTCCGTACCTCCACGAGGATATCACCCATACGCTCTTTCTCACCCAGGCGGACTCCATTATCTGGCTGGACCTGTCTCACACTCTCCTTATCCCTTCGTGCCGCAAGCCTTCACGAAATGACTAGGCTGCGAGCCAGCCTGACTTCTCTCGTGTTATTGATCTTTCCTTGGTCCGCTCGATGCGCTCCACATTTCCTCTTTGACAGGGATGGCCTTTATTCGCCGGATGCGATCACTCAAACGGTCATGTCTACTTTCGTCGCTACTTCTACTGTGACGGCTTTTACCACTGTTTCCGCCACCGACTCTTCTGTCACCGCTACTGGTTCTGCTTCTTCAGATTCATCTGCTCCTGCTATGTCCACTACGACATCTATCGCTACCACCAATTCGGTCTTGTCCACATCGCCGGAATCTTCTACTTTTCTGAGTATCAGTGCTTCAGCAACTTCTGCTCCTACTGGTCTTGGTCTCTCGGATACAGCAACGTCTACGTTCACATATTCTGCTTCTCCGACCTCCGATACACTCGCATCTGGTTCCCCAAATTTACCAGCCACCCAGTCGGACCAAGCAGCAAGCTCCACATCGACGCCGAATCCACTGGCAAAGCGTCAAGTGATGGCCTACTATCCTGATTGGACTTCGGCGACCTTCCCTCCAGAGAAGATAGATTTCAATAGATTGGACTGGATCGATTTCGCCTTTGCGGTGCCCAAGGAGAACTTCGATTTGGGCTGGGATGGTTCTGAGGATGCTCCCAAAGTTCTGGACCGACTGGTCGCTGCTGCCCACAGCTATGGAAAACGGGTAAAAATAAGCGTTGGGGGATGGACGGGAAGCAGGTTAGCATTCATTCAATATGTCACCCGCCGGCCGTAGGATAATCGTATTGAATGAGTGCGTTTTGACTCTTCCCTCCAGGTACTTCTCGCAGGCATGCTCGACGCCCGAGAACCGTCAAACACTCGCCTCCAACATTCTCGCACTTTACAACCGGTTCAATCTCGATGGCGTCGACATTGACTGGGAATATCCCGGCCAAGGCGGCAACGAGCAGAACGTGGTCTCTCCGAACGATTCTGCCAATTTCCTGGCATTCTTGCGGACCTTACGCGATGTGTTACCTCCGGACGCGAAGATCACCGCTGCGACGATGACGGTACCTTTTGCCGACGAGAACGGGGAGCCTATGGGCGACGTCTCGGAATTCGCGAAACTGCTGGATTGGATTTTGGTCATGAACTATGATAGCTGGGGATGTAAGTCCCGTTTGTCTTCTTCTCTTTCTTGACGTTTGCGCTATATGCTCGTTCGGGCCGATACTGATACACGTTTGAAACTAGCATCGAGCAATCCAGGACCGAACGCCCCGTTGAACGACTCATGTGGGAACTCTACACAAAGCACTGCCAGTGCGCTGTCAGCTGTGGAAGCCTGGACAGCGGCGGGCTTTCCAATATCTCAAATAGTCCTCGGTGTTCCGTCTTACGGATATCTGTCTCGTTCCACGGTCACCAAGCTACGCACGCGAGACTCGAATGACGATGAATCTGAGCCTGGTGAAGCCTATCAACCGCTTCTCGACCTTAGTACGCGAAAGAGACCATCTCGTAACAACTATTTGCTTACCCGCGCTCACCGCCGCCGGTCAATCCAAGAACGACAAGTCGCCGGCGTTGATCGGGGGCAAGACACCGTTTCACCCCTTCAACCTCTCGAACGTCATCTCGGTCACCCTGACCCCGAGATCGACAATACCGCTGCCAATGACCGTGTACCTCCTTTGACAGGTACACAGTACGAACTCGAACTTCCCTCCCCGGACTCACTAGACAACCTCGCGAACGCGGATGCCGCAGAGGCGCCTCCTACTCCTTCGGGCACCATATTGGCGACGAACGAGGACGGCGGGACGGATAGTGGCCAGATCCAGTTTCGCGATTTGATCTCCCAAGGGATCCTAACGTACATCCCGGAAACTGACTCTGCCGAATATACTCGGGCCAACATGACCGCTTACAGTCGGACGTTTGGCGGACGACAAATCAAGAGCTTGTTCACGGGTTATAGCGGGTTCGACAGGTATTGGGACGAGTGCTCGAATACGCCGTATTTGAGGAGCGAGAAGGCGAGACAGGTGGTGAGTTATGATGATCCTCAGAGTTTGGAGATGAAGGCGATGTTTGCGAAGGAGGCGGGGTTGTTGGGTGTGAATATGTTCGATGTGCATGGCGATACGGATCATTGGGACTTGACGGATGCTGTTAGGAGGGGTTTAGGACTGCAGTGAGAAAACATCCGTCTTGACTCTGTTTTGTTCGTTTCTATCATCGTTTTTGGACACAACTTTGGGGGTTCCTTTCGATGTAATGGGCCTTTTACTTCTAATGCATATGATGATACAATAAGTTACAGTAAAAGAATCCAAAAATGTCCGAGTGCGAGAATGTCCGACCGTCCGTGTAAAAATACAGTCCATGGTTTTACTATCTTCCAACCTTTTTCTACATTCCAACTTCCATATCTCCAATAAGCCCTGCAAAAAGTGCAAAGGGCGACGTGCTCATCCCCGCGAAGGGATAACTTTTCTGATGCCTACTCGTGCAATGCGAGGATTACGGCGAGGAACGCTCCTTATGCCTACTCCGAGTCGTACGAAACGAGCTGGAGGTTTACGGCGGAGCGATGATAGTGCCCACCTGACGAATTGCAGGGATTACGGCGAATGGAGGGTGAATGTTGGGTTATGACCAAGCAGAAGGCGAGTCACAGTCCATGTTAACGACTGGTGCCTAAACAAAAGTCATGAAGATGGGGTGGATGGGATGAGTAGGTGAGGACTCCGACTTGCGGAGGGTACGATGGCTAGGGACATACAATGTCCGGAAGACATCACGAAGGGCTGTATCCGTTTACAGCGTCCTGAAGATCTTCTTCAAGCTACTCTTCATCGAAACTCCACTGCTGGACCGCTTCCTCTGCCCGTTGTGGGGACGGAGGATGGTGCCAAACTCTTCGTACATCATGTGTGTCTCACGGGGTGATTGGGGAGCGGCGAACATACCAAACGCGTTGGTCGTGCCGGAGGTAGAGAAGGATGAGGTGGTGGGGGAGGAGATGGAGACGTAAGACAACATGATGATAATGGTGAAGAGAGGGAGAAAGGATGGATAGAGGGAAACTTGGTGAGAAGAGCTCGAGAGAGGTTGTCGGACTGAGAGAGGGTTGTGAGACTGGTGAGGGGCTGGTGAGAGCCGATGGGGAAAGTCACAACGGAGGACATGTCACATATTTATACTTCCGAGGCGAGGGAATAATGGGAGACCCGGGATTAATGTAAGCTGGCAACGGATTGCCTCGGATTGCCCAGGGAGCACACAGAGATACACAGGAGTTCATAGTTACGGGGTCGTATCCTAGATACGGATTGCATGAGAGTTGAGCAATCCCGCTCGGAAGGATCAACAGGAGCACACTGGCCAGGCGAGAGCACAATGCAAAGCGTGAAGCTAGAAAGCGCAGTGCGGGCGCTCTCATTCTTCGACGCGTTCGCGTTGTTTGCAACCCCTCGTGCGCGCCAAACAAAGGCAGACAGGTACAAACAAGCTTACATTTTTCTCGGCTTTGTTTTGCGCTGCTCGTTCGCGGTCGTCTCTCGTGTTCTCCCCTCTGGTTTCCGTTCGGTATTCTGCTCGGTGCTATTGAGCTGGTCAGCTACAATGGGGGAGGATTGTCTTGGGTGAGGTGAGTACAGTCCCCCTTTCGTGTGGTCATGATGTCAAACAGTATTCCCAAACATCTGAAATGCATGATGTTATCATACTCTACAACGGTATCTGAACCGTCGCTCTCAATGATCTCATTTTGTATGAGGCATCCTGTACTGACGTCGCTCTCTCTCCTCAGGCCCGAAGCGTAACTCTGGTTGACATCCGGCCACCGTGCAATCTTCTGTCCATATGGTGAGTAACTTATCCTCGGTCACCTGTTGTTCTCTTCTCCTTCTACATGATGCATATAAATATTCACACTGTATGAAGACCTTTGCCAAGAGCGGGGGCCTTGTGAATGTATTTTCTACAACGGTATCTGACCCTTTGCGATATCTTTGTCTTCTATCGCTCCATCGCAAATGATATCCTATTAACTGGCCGTTTTCTTCACAGATGGTAAGTCGTACATGCGGCCTCTCGATCACCTGTCCTTCTTTGTTGGACTTCTCTGTCGTGCGGGGCGTCCAGGTGCTGTTCATTGATATTTCTGGTTTTGCCTTTCGCCGTCGTGCGGACTTGTGTACAGGTTCCTGAAGCACGTCATTGTAGCTATGCTTTCGATCAATGTTATATATCTATTTCATGTCAGTCGTAGGCCTCAAAGTTGCCGTGCACTGCCTATATGTCAAGACGTACATTTATACAGTAACCACTGGAATTATTGCTCTGGTATCCCTTTAACGCCGGTGTTGTACGTCGAGACGAACAGTATGAGGCTGGCTTGCCTTCACATCAGGACATGGAAAACGATTTAGAAACGATCATAACTCACTATAGGACACTCGCCGCCCGTGGCTTGGGAAGTATTGCAGAATGCTTCTTGATGCAATATGTTACACAAGGTCATATAGCATATATGGAGCCCCGTGATGGTAGTCATTACACCGAGCTTCGCACCTGTCCCAAGGCATGCGCCGACCTGCGAACATGAGAAGCATCATTGCAGGATATATAATGCGGTAGGTCGTCGCGCTTTCACTCATCGACTTCTCCACATTTCAACGTTAACATTCGCTCTCTGATGCTGGGCATCCTCACAGGCATTACCCTTTTCATAGGGCTTGTACGCGCCGCCGTAACATGGACCGCAACGCCCTTTAACCCCGCTTCCGTCCCTTTGGCAGTTCGAACGCCATACCTCTCTGCCTGGCTTCACCAGGGCTCCGGTGTCGCTCTCAACGACCAATGGGCCAACTTCTGGACAGGAAGTCATGTACGCTTGCTGCTGCTCATAAGCCGTTCAATTTGCTTACGTTCGGATGGCTAGATTCTTGGGTGGGCCGGGTTCGTCAGAGTAGATGGAACGACGTACACGTTTCTTGGGACCCCGAGCATCAACCAGGCAACGCAAAAGGCCGTTCAGAAGACCTTCAAGGTATATACCGATAGGGATCCCTTCACTACTACACGCTGACTTTGCCACCCTGACTTCCCTCCTCCTCTTTGCAGTTTACGTCCACGCAGAGTATCTTCACTCTTACTGCTGGAGGCGTGGATATCACGGTGAACTTCCTCAGCCCGGTTGAGGTAAGCACCGTCCGTTACAAGCGCATTCTTTCCACCCAACAACAACGATGCCACAGCCGAACGATCTTGTGAAGCAGTCGTTGCCATTCTCCTACCTTTCTGTGACCGCTGCTCCCAACGACGGCAAGTCGCATTCGGTTCAGGTGTACACCGATATCAGCGCAGAGTGGACCTCCGCGGATGCTACTAAGAGCGTGAATTGGACCACCAGTACTGGGAATGTCATCACGCATCAAGTGCAATTGCAGCAACAGTCTCCCTTCTCTGAGATTGCGGATACCATTCAACGTGAGTTGTGACAGTTGGTTTGACCAGTCGAGATGATTCACTGAAACACATCCAGAGGGTTCTGCTCTCTATTCAACCCAGAATGTGAGTGCGATAAACGTTCCGGGACGATTGCATATTGACTGGTATGATTGTATCAATGAAGACGCAAAGCACGACGTTCCAAACGGGTGAAGATACAGTTGTTCGCTCGCTCTTTGTCACCCAGGGGAAACTTGCAAACTCGCAAGATACGGCGTTCCGGGCTATACAAGACAGATGGCCCGTCTTCGCCTTTGCCAAGGACCTGGGAACGATTAGATCTGCGTCTCAACCTGCAGTGTTCTCTATCGGACACGTCCGCGACCCTGCTGTGCAATATATCATTGCTGGTGGTGCGATACAAACCAGAAGCTCTTATTTCTGGACGCAGTTCTCCACCGCCGGGGACGCTGTGAGTGTACAATTCCTTGTGATCTTAACTACGTATGAGCTGGACGGCCGATTGAATAGGTTTCAGCATTCCTTTCCGACTTCTCAGCTGCATTGACAAGGGCAAACGCCTTTGATGCCAAAGTCCAGAACGACGCAGCGGCAATTTCAACCGATTATGCTTCGATCGTGGCGTTGTCTATCAGACAAGCCTTCGCAGCGACTGAGCTGACTGTTTCAAGGAAGAGTGACGGTAGCTTCAACACTTCTGATGTTTTATTGTTCATGAAAGGTGCGGTAGTGCATCGACGATGATTGCGAGAGCTCATACTAATTACATCTCCTCGCAGAAATTTCCAGCGATGGAGTAAGCACATGGATCCAGCCGCCAACTCGCTATTCGCTAACCTTCGACGCAGAACATGAACACGGTCGATGTCATTTTCCCTGCTTGGCCCTTGTTCCTCTACACGAACCCCACATTGGGCAAAGACCTTCTCCTTCCTTTGTTTGAGTACCAAGCCACCGGCCAGTACCCCAACAAATGGAGCGTGCATGATATGGGTCAGTGTTCATGAGCCCCCCTATTGATTTTGATGCGGACTGACCATGTGCGTGAAGGTTCGAGCTACCCCAAGGCCTTGGGGCACAATGATGGTCTGTTCATTGATAATACCGTGCAGCGTAGATGAGTTAACGTTCTTCCCTTCATATAGGAAAGGATGAAGCTATGCCAGTTGAAGGTAACCGGAAATGTGTGGCCATCTGTATGCTGAGACTGATCACTTGTCACTCAGAGAGCGGAAACATGCTTATCATGACTTTGAGCTATACCCAAAAGACGGGGGACAAATCGCTCATCAATACTTATGTGCGTTCTCAGCCCTACCCAATCAGCTAAATCTACTGACATCGAACCCACCGAAGTTCAACCTCCTCGACCAGTGGACTCAATTCCTCATCACAGATTCCCTCATTCCCGCGAACCAGATCAGCACGGATGACTTTGCTGGGTCTCTGGCTAACCAAACGAATCTAGCTATCAAGGGTATCACAGGGATCCGAGCAATGGCGGAGATCGCAGGTCTTGTTGGTGACAACGCGAGGCAATCTAACTACACCGTGAGCACATATTAGTCTCAATATTTCCGTTCCGCTTGCTGATTCATCGACTACATCGGCAGTCCATCGCTTCATCCTATGTCACTCAATGGCAGAAGTTTGCAACAGCGTCCAACGGGAAGCATTTGACACTGTCGGTACGTACAGCTAGCATTCTCCTGCTACTATGACTTTGCGACTGATCATTTTGTTAGTACGGTAATGATTCAAGGTGCGTATCACCCCAATCTCGCCTGAGTTCTCTCTGAATGATGGTTACAGCTGGGGATTGTCTTATAATTTATATGCCGACAAGTTGTTGGGCCTGAAACTCTTCCCTCAATCCGTCTACGACATGCGTAAGTCCGAATCGTACTAGCTGAATTCATCGTGCATTGATTCTCGACTACAGAGACGGCATGGTACCCTACTGTTGCGAGTAAGTACTAAGTCCAAGGCAATCGATATTCGAGACTCACCAATACCCTACGCTTCAGACGACTTCGGTGTTCCCCTTGATACACGGTGAGATTCCGTCTTGTGCCCACACACCAACCAGCGAACTGACTCATTGTCGCAGTCACACATACACCAAGTCGGGTACGTTGTACTCTGCATTGATTGACATATCTTTCCCATCTCATGCCTTGTCTATAATATACCAGACTGGGAAATCTGGACCGCCGCTCTTGTAAGCTCAACGCAAGTACGTAACCAGTTCATCAGCTTGGTTCGCAAGTACGCTGCGGATGGCAAGAGCAAGCTGCCTTTTGGTGATTGGTACGAAACCTTGGACGGTTCAACCGACAACAATGGTTTGGAAGGCTTCAGAGCGAGACCGGTCGTCGGAGGCCACCTGGCTCTCGTGAGTGTTATACGAGTACTCTTATACAGTCTATCGCTTGATCCTGACCTGCATTCAGCTCGCTCTAGGTTCCAGTGGAGTGGATAACACATCACCCACCAATGGGGGTATGGGCTCTGTTGACTCTTCGCATAACAGCCTGGCGCTGAGTTTGCATACTAGGAGCTCAATGAAGTCTGGCCTGTGGACGATTACCAGCATGCTGACGGTAGCGTTGAACACTTGGGCGATGTGGATTCTTTCGTGATGTATAGTAGCCAATCTGTTATCAAAAAAGAGGCAACTTTTGATTGGATCTAGACTCTACGTGGCAATTATGAGAACGAAATGTTGAACCACTACTAATACTGCGCTGCCGTCTAAACCGTAAGCAAAGAAAAAAGGAGTTCGATATTCGAACACATTCATTGACGAGAGTGGGATTCGAACCCACGCCATTTCTGACTAGTAGGTTATACACCTGAAACTAGCGCCTTAGACCACTCGGCCATCTCGCCTTACTTCTGAACGGCAATACAAGACTTATGTTACTAAATACATAGCCTATCATCATTCTTTCCTCGTCTCCACTTCCCGGATGCAACGCCGAGTAAGGCAGGTACTGTGCTCGATGGTCGTCAACTTCACCTTGTCTTCGAGGCGGCGATCGAAGACGCTGTGGAAGGCTACGTAGACATGGGCCTCGCTATTTTGTGTCCATTTCATGTTCAAACACATCGAGGGCGTGATGGTGAAGCGTATTCGCAGCATTTCTCCTCCTACCGCCATTCCAACGTCTGCCAGTGGCCTTAGTAATACTAGCGGTCTTGCTCAGGCTCCTACACCGTTTAACACTGAGGCTCTCAAGAAAGCACCCCTTCAAGATACTGCCAGTGGATCCCCGACAAAGAAGACTCGGAAGGATGTGCAGTTCCTCCCCAACAAGATTGCCACCGCTGCGAATGCCGCCAAAGCTGACCACGAACCACCTGCCTTCAAGCTTGACAAGACACTCGGTGCCTCGTCAAAGGTCACCCGCAAGGGGGATGCTGTCGTCTACTGGATGAGAATGCAGGACTTGAGAAGTAAGATTCTAGACCTAGTTGCACTCAACCTACTAATTCCTGGTCGCCACCCACAGTCCACGATAATCGAGCACTTTCTTTGGCGTCTGCTCAAGCTGTCAAGGACAATGTCCCGCTCATCGTCCTCTTCGTGATCAGTCCACAGGACTATATCGCGCATGATAGGAGCCCCCGCCGTATCGACTTTACCTTGCGCAATCTGCAAGCCCTTAGGGTGAGTCTGTACTCCCTCGATACGTCGTGGTCAAGCCAACAAGAGGCACACATTTCTCCAGACGTCTCTTGCGAAGCAGCATATCCCTCTGTATACTATCACTCATACGCCGAGGACGACGTTACCCGCGCGGGTGTTATCCATCGTCTCGGGGTGGAATGCCACTCACCTCTTTGGCAATATCGAGTATGAAGTTGACGAGCTCCGTCGTGATATCAAGGTATGTGAGCTTGCAAAGGTGACCGGCAACGTGCATTGCACGTTTGTGCACGATAAATGTATCATCGCTCCCGGCGTTGTTAGGACAAAGGAAGGGAAGGCCTATTCGGTGCGAATCATCTCTTCACTCGACCTAAACGTCCGGCTTCCTCACGGACGTTGTTAGGTGTATTCTCCATTTCTACGAGCATGGACGCCTCACCTGACCGACAAACCTAACCCACTCGCTTGCGCACCATCACCCAAAGCTAATGATCCTACTATCTATGATCACCCAGTCTTCTCCAAGATCTTTGCAATACCGGTTCCTCCGGCAGTCGAGGGGTTTGAACTTGATCCTAAAGATGGAGAACAAATGCGGATTTGCTGGAAAGAAGGAGAAGACGTCGCAAAGGAAATACTCCTCAGATTCTTGTACACCAAAGCTAGGACGGGACAGATGGGGGCTGTTGACCCACTCGCCGAGGGGGCGAAAGAGCCCGATAGAAATCCTATGAAAGAAACTAGGATTGGAAAGTATAAGGATGCAAGAGATAGACTTGATGCTGACACCACCAGTCGTTTAAGGTAGGGCATTGTCAGCACATGCATCGGGAAGCCGCTAATGACTAACCTGTCGCTAGCCCATATCTCGCTGCCGGCGTGATTTCCGCCAGAGCCTGTGTACGAGCGACAATGGAGGTGAACGAAGCTAAAGGCAGCAAAGGCAGCAAAGGCAAAGTCGACGTCAGCCGCGATACTGGAATCGGCCGCTGGGTCCAGGAACTCGGTATGCTTTTCTCCGCTGCCCTATCTCACCAATTCATCGTTGATACTCTCGAGCAGCCTGGAGAGACTTTTATGTTCACGTTCTTGCTCATTTCCCACGAGTCTCCATGGGACGGCCGTACCAAGAGAAAATGGCGAACGTTCAGTGGGAAACAAACGAGGAGCATTTGCAAGCATGGAAGGATGGACGAACCGGTGTGCCCATTGTCGATGCAGGGATGAGGCAGGCAAAGAAGATGGGGTGGATGCACAACAGAGTAAGGATGATCACAGCCATGTACCTCGTGAAGGATCTGATGTTGGATTGGAGATTGGGCGAGAAGGTCTGTGGCCCGCCAACCAGTTATCATCGTAACGAGCTAACCAATGCATGGGGCCAGTATTTCATGGAAGTCCTCATCGATGGAGAGTTAGCCTCGAACAATGGTGGTTGGCAATGGAGCGCGAGCACAGGGGTCGATCCTGCTCCGTATTTCAGGATCTTCAACCCATATACACAAAGTCGCAAGGTACGAAGGTTCCCGCCAGCATCCCGAACGATCTTATCCGGTCACAACAGGTTGATCCCACAGGAGAATACATACGAACTTTCGTCTCGGAGCTGGCAAATTTGGGGGGTGAAGGTGCGCGTAGCGCGCCGATTTGTTCTGATGTCCGTCACTGAATCGCGCCGTATGCCTCCAGAAATCCATGAACCGTCTCCAAAGTTAGCAGATAAACTCGGTTACCCAAGGCCATTCGTGAAGCACGCTGAAGCCCGCGAGAGAGCAATTCGGCGATACAAGAACCCCGGACAATCATGAGAGCATTCGTTGGTTAGTCAGTAAATGGTCCGGATGGCGATGCGGGGAAGCCCCATCGTAAATGTGTCAAAGCCTTACCGTACAGATTAGAAGCAGAGGTACGCGACCGTTGATAACGAGAAAAACCGCAATGAGATCCAAACCAGTAGTTTACAACGATATCCCTTCGGATTAATCCAGATCAAAATCTGAATCGTCGTCATCCCTTCCTCGTATATGCTGCCGGACAGTAGGCTTGGCCCCATAAGTGATTTGGCCCGAGCTAGTACTTTCCTCTTTCTGAATGACTCCTATGTTGAGTAACCTCCATTCAAGTGTAGCTGTCTCGAAGTTATCTTGGTTTCCAAGATCCTCAAACCCAATAATCCTAGCAAAAGTCAGAACAATCAATGACGGCGAATAGGATAGACAATACGTTGGCATACCGAGCACGCGATACACCATCCATGAAGCAGATAACGCAGGGTAGCACTTTGATCCCGAGTTTTTCGACAAGCCAAGGGACATTCTCAACGAATACACGGATGAAACGCGTCGAGAAGTACTTTGGTGCGAGTTTCTATGAACATGATAAAGAAGGGCGTCAAGCTAGGGCCAACGTCGTATAATCGAGGACTGCTAACCGCGAGATGTCTGTCCATGATCTGGCATCGTTTGAAGTTTGTATGGAAGAAATGGATCACGCAACGAGATTCATTCCTTCGGATGCAGCAATTCAGTGCGAGTTCTACACGCTAGTATTGATGGACTCACGCGCTTATCCTGATAACCTCCTTTTCATCCGTAACTTCGTCATATCTTCCGTGTCCACTGGACTTTAAACTCTGAAGCCTCTCCATTCTAAAGACACGGCGCACATGGTCAGTTTCGATTTCCTTTACGTGGAGAGACATCACGGTATGGAAATGAAAGAGGCACCTTACTCTCTCTTCAGTTGCTCCATTCCTTGTTCTCTTATAGCAGGGTTGTCATCATTCTCGAGTTCTGCTTCCAGTTCAGCAAAGATGGCTTCGTCGTCGTCTTCATCGAGATCTGAACGTGATGTGGATGGATGATGGCATGATTCGGTCAGTCTGGACATCAAACCGGCGACTTTGGCATTCGAGCTAGACATCTTGAAGAAGGCCCTACGAGAGTACGAGCTGATAATGTATGCGGGACGAGCTGAAATGTGGTTGGAGGCAGAAGCAGAAGCTTTCACGAAGGAACCAATACACCTGCCTAGGTGGGACATTCATTGGTCTCGATCTGGTAAGTGCTTCACACGCGTCATATACTTTCGCTACTTTGCAGTCTACCATCATGAAGCTCGTCGGAAAACATATCGACAAGAACGGTGCAGTCTGTATTTTGTCATTTAGGTTCATCTATCTTCGGAGAACTCATGAACACAGATAGGGCCATGTTACTCTTCAACCAGAAGACGACGAAGATATGTGGCATTTGTATAACTTGATCCAAGAGGTGCAAATCTATATTCAGGTCTGAATCGTTGGTAAATCCTGACTTCATTCGCAGGGGGATCATGTCCGGTCTGTAGCAATGCGGAAAGTACAAAATGTCTCATCAACCGGATCTACCGAATCCCGTCGAGTTCGATTGAACTTGACTCTCGCCGTTGAGCGCGTTACATTCGCTCCATCCACCGCGGCTGCAACTTCCACGGATAATACCAATAATGACTTCTCCTCCGCTGGAAGTGACCCACAGAACCCCAATGAATCCGCCATTCTCCATGTGACCGGACGTGTAGCAAACGAGAATCAATATGTCAAACTCGGTGCCTATCATACTCTTGATCTTGCAACCAATCGGGACGTACGCATTGAGAAACCCGAAGGCGGTTGGGATAGCGTCGCGCTGGCTAGACTAGAGGAATGTTGTGTACCTGGTAGAGGCGCAGAAGTTGCTGCCGTCGTCTGTGGTGAAGGTGTGCTGACCTCCTCTATCGCATCATTGCGTAAAGTTAACCGTGACCTTGCAGGTACCGCTACGTTCTGCCTATTGTCGCAGCATATGACGACAATTCTGCAACGTCTCGAGGTTCCTATACCCCGGAAACTGGCCGCAAACTCCTCAGCTCATGAGAAAGGATTGACCCGATTCTATTCTCAATTATACGCGTCGTTCCTGCGGCATATCCCTTATTCATCCCCTACAATCCGTGCCATCGTCATAGCCTCGCCTGGATGGGTTAGGGAATCAGTTTTCGACTACATCATGAACGAAGCAAATAGAACCGGTAACAAGGCATTACTCGCGGCGCGAAGCAAGTTCTTTAAGGTGCATGTTACGAGTCCACATGTGCACAGCTTGATGGAGGTATTGAAGAGTCCTGAGGTACGTCGATAATTAAGTGCCCTCAATGAAAAATGACTGACGTATCTGGCGAACAGATCACGAGTCAGCTGAAGGAGACGAAGTTCGCCCGTGAAACGATGATGCTTGACAAGTGAGCTTCGCAATATGATCCATCAGGATAACTATGGGGCTGATCTACGTCGATAGGTTTTTCAAGATGCTTGCAAATGATGAGATGAGGGCCTGGTATGGTCCTGAGCACGTCGCACTGGCTGCAGACAGAGGTGCTATCGGAACGCTCTTGATTTCAGATGCACTCTTCAGGTACCGTTCTGACCCTGACCAATCGCCTCGATGTTATAATGATCGCTATGTAGGTCAAGCGATACAGCAACACGAAAGAAATACGTTGCTGTGGTGGAAGACGTTCGACATAAAGGCGGAGAGGTACTCATCTTCTCCAGTATGCATGAGTCTGGGCAGCGTACGTTTTTTCTCTGTCGTCATGATTGCGTATATGCGCCCAACTCAATTCACTATTCATCACAGAACTAAATCAGCTGTCCGGAATCGCAGCTATATTGACTTTCCCACTTGATGTGGAGGTCGTCGAGGCGGAGGAGCGTGAAGCAAAGGAAGAGGAAGAACGAAAGAAATTGGAAGACGCCACGGAAGGTGAAGAGACTCAATAGATTGCTGCAATCCGCTCAGACCAGTGGGGCATAAGTTGCATGATGCTTGTAGCTTTAGTTGTAACGTTACTGAATCGCTAGTTCGGCTGTAGCGATAGAATGAGATTGGATATGTCGTTACGCGTATGCGTTCCTCAAGAAGTGATGCACCAAGGACAAGTTCAAAGGGAGATCAATCGTGATTCTGAAGACTACCGCATACACATTTTGATACAACCTTGTTTACTTGGCAGCGGAAAAGAGATTTTGAAATCACAAAGAGAGAAAAGAAAGTTACACTCGCGAGAGATAGCTATGTTCCGACAGTAGAGAACCAACACTACCCAAGCGGGCAACCCGTTTAGTAGCACTGAGAGTAGTCTGGAGAAAAAGGTATGGTCAACGTTCGTCGGAGTAATGCGAGCATCTCGGTACTTACAGTCGTTGAGCTTGTGGCAAGTGTAAGGAGAAGCGCAAGTGGTAGGGCCAGTGTACCCAATTCCACCACACTGACCCCATTGAGGGACGGTCTGACCTGGAGGAGGGGTAGGGGAGGTAACGGGGGTGCTGGTGGTCTTAGTCGTCGTCGTCGTGGACTGGCCAGGGGGAGGAGGGGTGGTGACGGTGCCGGTGTAGGTCGTATCGAGGTCACCGTAGCGGATGTTGGAGTAGATAACGGAGGCACCGGACTGCTGGGACTCGACGTCGGCGGGTTTACCGGAGTCGGTGGGGCAGGGACCACGGTTGACACCGGGGAGAGAGGGGTCCTTGTCGGTGGGGTAGGAGCTGTCGAGCCAGAGCATGTTGGCGGCGTAGTCGTCCCAGACGGAGAGAGCCAACACCATTCCACGGTTGAGGGCATCACCCATAGCCTTCAAGCCACCGAGGGTAGCGAAGTAGTTGTTGTCGCCGAAGACCTTCTTCTGCTCAGCGCAGAAGTTATCCGTGATGGAGTTGACGGGGTCAATGCCGGAAATGGCGACCTTGGAGTTTTGGTAGACTTTGCCGTCCTGGACGTAGAGACGACGGATCTCCTTGAGATCACCGTTGGCGGTACCGTCGGTGGTGATGAACTGGGTGACGATGGTGAACTTGCGCTTGGTGTCGATCGTCTTGCCGGGGCCGAGGAAAGACTGGTCACCCATACGCCAGGAGTTGAAGTCGCAACCGTCCTTGTCACAGATACCGCCGTAACGGTTATCGCCGTCACCGCAGTCGGTGCCCTGGCAGCGAGTCTGGCCGGTAGCCTTACAGACGTGGGGAGTGTATGCAGCGGCATTGGAGTTGGCTTCCCAGATATCCATCTCGCTGCAGCAGGTACCGTATTGACCTGTGCCAGAGTTGGCAGAGGTGCCATTCCAGCCGAGAATGTTGGCCTGAAATGGTACCATTTAGCACATGTTGAAGGAGATGAGAGAACGTATGTGCCTACCTCGCCGTTGATGAACTTGATGTCGTGCGGGCACTGAGAGTCACAGTAACCAGTACCGTACTTGGCACCGGCCTTGTTGGTGGGGAACTTGGAGACACCACCGTCGGCGTCCATCTCAACGAGGTAGACGGCACCGTTCAAGCCACATCCAAGGTTGGACATGTCAACGTCGAAAGTGAACTCCTGGTTCTTGAGCTTGAAGAGTTGGTAGTGCGAGTCATCCTGGAGCAGGTAGACACGAGAGCCGACGTTGGAGCCCGTCTTGAACTTCAAGGTGAGTGCGTCACCAGAAGACGTGATACCGTAAGTGCCAGAATAGTCAGCACCGTCGAGGGCACAGTTCTTGGCGCAGGTCTGGGGATCGGGGCAAAGGGAGGCATCCCACGTGTTACCGGTGTAGCAGTTGGTGTAACCGGAGGTGGTGTGGAGCCAACGCCAGTTGGCGTCGAGCACGACGGAGGTCTGCGAGGCCGTGCAACCGCTTTTGGTGCAGTGCTGCGAAGTAAGTTTGGGGTGGTTCTCAGCCTGCTGAGTGCCGACCTGTTGGCCGTACACCGCAGCAATGAGAGAGAAAGCGACAAGGGCAGCTGTGCGGAACATGGCGAATCCTAACCGAAGAGTCAGTATATGCACTCCTTGCGTAAACTTTTCGAACCAACCTGGGGTTAGAGGCAACCGGGGTCGACGAAAACCGTTGACTGGAGACCGAAAGTATCTGCAGGATTGGATTAGCATCCTAACTCAATATCAGAGGGCGTTGTCGACTTACGAGTCGACCTATGCAGGAGTATTGCTGGTTGGCTCTGAGGACCTACAGCACTGAAGTGGAGGCTTTATATACCTGCCAGGCTTGCCGGTGTCCTAAGAGACGAAAGATTCCTCGAACGCATACTGGGGACCGCAACAATCCTCGGAACTGCGAGCGGAAAAACTGCAGGTGGATCATTGCCTTTGCTACCAGACGTCGAGGATGGCATGGGTCACAAGTGGGTAGGACACTACAATATGGACGGGAAAATGTAAACAATACAAGATCGGATGTACTCATACGTAGATGGAGGGGTCACGTTGACAATGCCCACGTACCTTTCATCGGCCTATTGGCGGTAACAGGCGGTAACGGCGGCAGGGCGTTCACGATGGATCAAGGCTGGATTTGTTTACTGTACGTGATGCGACTAAAGCAAACATTGCTTCCCATTCTTCTCCAACTTCTTGCCAAGACACTCTGGTATTCTGACCTTCGATGCACGGGTGAATTTCGGTTTCGTGCGGAGCATCATATGCTTACTTCCAGTGTTCGGGACCTGCCCATCGTTTTGCTGTCAGGCGGTGCGGTCAAGTTGTAGTATTCTCCGGAGATTTTCAGTCGTAGAAAAGGCGGAGGCATCGGGCCATCACGCACGGGGTAAGAAGTGGTAGACATAAACTACCCGAGCTTGACCAACCTCTCGGCCCCGTCGATCTTTCCCATCAGCACGTGCAACATCCATCTTGTATGGTCGAATACGTCCGAACTCAACTTGAAGGACAACTGGAATAATACAGTCTATTACCCGGGTGCGCGATTTTCTGTAAATATTTCTGAGCGTTTTCGACCAGAGAATTAAAATCGCATGGATACGTGTGCTACTACAATTGAATCACTAGAGCATTGTCAGCGACGCGACCAGCAGTAGATCCAGGGCTCGTACTTGTTTTGACGTCCGCCCCTCAGTTCCCTTGTATCCTCGCCAAGTAAGCGGACCATCCTTCGGTACGGTATCTCTCCGCTTGCTCTTGGACAGCCTGGATATTCTCCTTGCCGTAGATACCCCTTCCGACAATGATCACGTCGCAGCCAGAATCGAAAACGACCTCCCGAGGCGTCCTATATTGCTGACCCATGGAATCCCCGCGGGAGTCGAGGCCGACCCCTGGTGTAAGGATCAAGAAATCATCGTCCGTAGCCTCGTTGGCTCCCACACCGTCCATTCTCCTTTGAGCAATAAAGCCGATTACAAAGTCGCGGTGATTTCTTGCCATTTGGACAGCTGCCTCGGTATAACTGCCGGTTGCGAGACTGCCCTTGGTGCTCATCTCGGCTAGCAGCAGTAGACCTCTACCGAGGGGTAGCCCTACAGACGATAATCCGGTGATGATGGATGGCCCTGGCACAGGGTGGGCATTGGTGATATGGGACCATTTAGCGATTTTGTGTACGCCGCTAGAATATTGGAGAGCCACCGTGTTCCCTGCATATCACAATATACATCGGTCACAATAAGTGCCTAGCATACATGCAACGAACCAATATCGGCGAATTTTCTGTCTTCGAAGATGAGAAAGTCATGCTTGCGGCTCAACTCGCTCAGATTTTCGATGAGAGTCTCGTCGAAGTCTTCGATGATATCGACATGAGTCTACGCTCATTGCGGGTAAACGCCACGAGCAAAGCGATGTCTGCACTGACACTGACTTTGATCAGACAGACGTACGGGCCCACAACGTCAATGATGTCCAGGAATTCCTTCCTGGAGGTAACGTCCACGCTAACGCAGAGATTTGATTTCTTGCGTTCCATAATCTCGAGTAATGCCCGGGCGGCGGGGTTTGCGTGGCGCGTTGCACGCTCTCCATACGAGAGTGTTTTAGCAGACATGTTCAGAGAGCCAAGGTCACAAATCCGTCGCGAAGATGTTCACGAAGTTACGAACAAGTAGAAAAGAAGTACATAGGATGTCTTGGAAAATATGTCCCGATCATCTATGTATGACCGAAAGAGATAAGATTACGCAGGTGTAGATCTTTCCTCCTCGGACCTGCTGATGCATTTCAGTTCGTTTCTCTTCTCCCGCCACAATGTCCAACGTCCGAGAACGCGAAGAAGATGTCTCAGACGTCGGGCATACAGCAAAACGCACCAAATTGGAGAACGAGCAGCCTGAAGATGTTGCAATGAACGTTGACGCGCCGAAGGTTGCGGAGGAACCAACGAAATCCGACCCACAAAACGAGCCCGCGCAAGTCGCAGAGACCCTCCTTCCCCCTAGTCATTCGCTATTAGGTCTTCCACCTCCTGTCTGCTCCCCCGATGGTACTATTCAAAAGATCATGGAGACTGATGTCGGTATTTCTGAATACGTCGGGCACGATGTGCCGACCATTGAAGGCATCATAAAGCAAAGGTTCATCGTCCGCCTCATCTATTTGTCAGTCCGTTCTGACTTCCTGTTAGATTCACAGACTTCCTTGTCTTCGAGGTTGACCAGGATGGCAATGTCATCCATCTCAAATCTCTAGATATGCCAGAATCTTCTCGCAAGAAGGCTGATAGCAAAATTGCTTCTGCCCCCGAAGTTTCTACTTCTGCACCTGCTACAGAGGCTGCGCCCGATGCTATTGCCGACGCTGCCGCTGACGCTACCAATGATACGGAAGGCCAAAATACAGCACCCGCATCTCCACATGCACTGCCTACAGAAGCGGAAACAGAGCCGACAGCGAAGGAGAACGCGGATTCTTCAACTTCGACTTCGAAGGACAAATCGAAGGACGAGCCATGGCCAGAACATTTCAACACTTCCCTCAAACCCTTTTTGTCTGATAGTCTAATCGCGCAACTCAAGCAATTGTACCTGGAAGGTCCCGAACCTCCCCTGGTCAGTGATAATGGCTGGGCCGGCCGTCAGGCCAAGGTGGAGGCTGAAGGTGAGACATCCACAACCGCCGCTGAGCCCTCCCAGCCAGAAGAGCCCGCGAAAGAAGAAAGGGGAAAACGTGGAAAGGATAGAGGCGGCCGTGGAGGCGGCCGGGGCCGGGGCGGAAGAGGTGGAGGACGTGGGGGTCGAGGAGGTGGTCGGGAAGACAACCGTAAAGTCCTGTCTGACGTCTGTCTTTCCGTGTTCATCATAGCGTTGTACGTATCGGGATCTAATGCGAGAATGAATTATAGCCAATTGCATCAAAGGAGACCCGGACTGGGCTTCACCAAGTCGTGCGCGAATTATTCAAAGGGAAGCTTGAGACTGAGACAGACACAAGTACCCCACCCACCGAAGATGGTTCAAGAATTGTCATAAAGTGGTCCAGAGGTGGAGGCGGCCGTGGCGGGGGCCGTGGTGGTCGGTCTGATCGTGGTAAGTACAGTACAACAGTTCGGACGGCTCCTACTCATGACATGTCAGGCCCAGGTCGCGGAGATCGTGGAGAGCGTACTTCATACCCTCCGTACATCCATTTCACACTGCAGAAAACTAATCGGGATACGCAGGATGCACTTTCGCACCTGTCTCGTTCTTTACATTGCAACATCAAGGATCTCTCCGTCGCCGGAACCAAGGACAAACGAGGTGTCACCGTTCAACGCGTCTCTTTGAAGAGAGGCAGCAAGACGGTCGAGGATGTCTGGAGGCTTGCGAATGGAGTTGGCCCGAGGAGAACAGCCGAGGAAGCTGTGAAGAAGAGGGGAGAAAGGGGAATCAGGATTGCAGACTTCAACTATCGCAAAGCTAGCCTAGAGCTTGGGATGCTCAAGGGGAATGCATTTGTTATCACTCTTAGGTGAAGTAACAGAGAGTTGTTGACATGAATCGCACGCTGACTGGTTCTCAGAAACGTACAGGTCGACTCTGTGGACACGATTGATAGAGCTATGAACATTCTCAAGCACAAAGGGTTCATCAACTATTATGGTAAGCAGTCTTTGACATCCTGTTTCGACATTCGTCTTACATGTTCCATAGGGATGCAGCGGTTCGGCACCGCGGCAGTCCCTACGCATGCAATTGGACTGGCATTGCTAAAATCCGATTGGCACAGAGCTGTCTCTCTGATTCTCCGTCCACGACCTGGAGAACACCCTGATGTCGTAGCAGCGCGGAATGCGTGGCTCGTTGACAAAGATCTTGACAAAGCCTTGGAACTCATGCCCAGGCGAGTGGTAGCGGAGCGGTGTATTTTGGAAAGCTACAAAAAACAAGGTGGGGAAACCAGGAATGCCATGGGTGCATTATCAACGGTATGAGCTCATAAGTCACTCACGATGTGAGCTCCCTGAACTGAAGCTGGCGTCATTCTGTAGATCCCCAAAAACCTGAGATTGATGTACGTGCACGCGTACCAATCGTATGTATGGAACGCAATCGTCTCGGAACGCATTCGAATGCACGGTGCCGAAAAGCCTGCCATCGGAGATCTAGTATTCGATATCGACTCCGAAGACAAATCTTCAGAAGAGATCTCAGAAGAAGTTGTCGACGAAGAGAACGCCGATACCGAAAACAAGGTTGCCGTCGAGGACACCGGTACGTACACCCGCCTTTGTGGAGTTCTAATATCCGAAATCCTTGACACTCATGTTTAAAAATACGACTGGTGTAGAGGAAACGACCGACAAATCGTCAAAGAGATCTAGGAAGCCGTGGCAGGCACCAAAGGTTAAAACCCTGACTGCGGACGATGTCGACAAGTACTCGATATTTGACGTGATCATGCCCTTACCGGGGCGAGATGTCGCATTCCCTGGAGGACAATTGGGCGAGCGATACAGGCAATTCCTCATCAAAGATGGGCTTGATCCCGATAACTTTGAGCGGAAGCAGAAGTAAGCATAGCATGTCTGTAGATTTCTCCTGCTAATGCCGGCCACAGAGAATATAGCCTTGGAGGCTCGTACCGGAAAATCATGCATTTACCCAAGGAGCTCTCGTGGACTGTTCTCAGGTACACCGATCCCGACGTCGCACTCGCTCAAGCAGACGAGGACAAGCTGTTAGGCTTCGACCCACCCGTCATTGACGAGAACGGCAAGTTCATGGCTCTCCAGGTGAACCTCCAACTTGGGACCGCCGCCTATGCCACGATGGCTTTACGGGAAATCACCAAAACCGAAACAAGCTCTCATTACCAGACAAGCTTGACTCAAGCTTCTGAGGACCAAAAGTACAAAGCGTCTGTAGGAGATGTGCCGATGGCAGAGGATCAATAATCAATGACACAAGGAGGATGTATGAAGTCGACCCAAACGTGATCGTTGTATTCCAATATCTCCTGTAGATTCACTCGAACAGGACACGTCTGTGCGAAAGTTGCGTACAACGTTTCTCACACCTGTACTAGGCAGCGCAGGCTCAAAGGTACATCGGTGTAGCAATGATTGTGAGCTTGAGAAAATTCCGTGGGGGGATGAAAGTGTGAGACGTGTAGTTGAATAAATCGAGAAGGACCGTACACACCTCCCGCCAAAGTAACCGCCTCGGCTGGGATGCATTGCCCGGCACCGAGTTGCAACTTTCCCTTCAACAGCATCAGGATAGCATTCGCACATTATGGAGGCCTTGTTTGCATTCTCAAGGTTGCCATTGGATAGGTGCATTAAAAGGACACGTATACAACACATCCCAATTCTCGTGTATAAGGAGCCTTGACGCGAAGCTCGCTTTACCCGGGCCCGTAACGACCTTGTTGGTAGGAACCGCCTGGATTCTGTATAACCCGTCCGGCTGCGCACACGGCGACGACAGTCAGAACCATCATCACATTCCCCAGTCAATCTCCCTTGAACACAACCACCATGCATGTCGAACGGATAGTATTCCTTTCTTTAGTCCTGGACCTCTTTGGTGAGTAGGGATGATCGCCTGCGGCTGAGGCGCTGACAGCGAATACGTTATAGCATTCACTATCCCTCTACCGTTGTTTCCTAGGATCATAGAATGGTATACATTGGTGAGTCACTCAACGTATGGAATTGTCATGTGTGCTGAATGTCTGTCCTTAGCGCGAAGCATCGAACCCCAATGGCTTCCTCAACCTTACCCTTCAATCTGTATCCGCCCTACGAGAGAAGTTCTATAAGCCAGCAGGAAACCCTCGGAGATGGGACGTTGTCCTTCTAGGTGAATGCTCTCCAAGTTACCTGTTGTTCAAACGAAACCAATCCAACCCTCTCAGGTGGCCTCATGGGCTCTGTCTTCTCGTGAGTTATCCGGACTCGAGCAGAATCTACGTAATGGTATTGATACTGGGGTGACGGGCCATGGTAGAGCTTTACAATGGTCAGTAGGACACCTGCCTATACTGTTATGGAGATTGAACATGTTCGCTAGGTTCATTTCTCCTCACATCGGCTCGTTGAGTGACAAGTACGGACGCAAACGGGTGTTGCTCTACACTATGA
This sequence comes from Lentinus polychrous, assembly GCA_000787475.1. NCBI lineage: Eukaryota > Fungi > Basidiomycota > Agaricomycetes > Polyporales > Polyporaceae > Lentinus > Lentinus polychrous. The sequence continues at coordinate 20,025 of JSYW01000441.1, read as the reverse complement.
TTGGCAACATTCTATCGGCCGTAGTGTACGTCTTTACTATCCTCCAATTGCATATCAATACTTAAGCATCATCCATACCCCTGCAGATGGATGCAATCCACATCCTTCGCATCTTACATGCTATCCCGAGTTATTGGTGGACTGAGCGAAGGCAATGTTCAACTTGCTATGTAAGTTCCAAATCAACGTATGCAATCCCGATCGCTTCTAATACCAAACAGTGCCATCCTCTCTGACGTGACGACACCTGCGAATCGGTCAAAAGCTCTCGCACACGTAGGAATCGCGTTTGCAATCTGCTTCTGTATTGGTCCTCCGATCGGTGCTTACTTTGCATCCCGACCTCTCCCATCTACATTCGGATTCGGTGGCTACGAATTGAATATCTACGCCACGCCCGCATTCATTTCGCTCATCCTGCTCTTTTTGGAAACTATCTTCTTGATTATCGCTTTGCCTGAAACCCGGGGGAAAGCCAAGCATATTCAACAAGAGATTCAAAAGGAAGAGAAGAAGACCAATGGAACACTGAATGGACATATGGTTCCGGATGAGAAGCCTCCGAAGAAACTTAGCGTCGAGGAACGCCTGGTACTCCTTGGCGATCTCAAATGGACGCATTTGTTCTTCCTTGCGGTATTCTCTGGAGTAGAATTCACGCTGACATTCCTGACATTTGACCGTAAGCCAACTCAAATTGCTGTCTAATTCTCGCACGGATCCTTCATGCTGACCAACCACGTTCCACAGTGTTTGATTGGGATAACAGAGCAAATGGTGCGTTGATTGGCACCATCGGTGTCTTCAGTGCGCTGCTTCAGGGTGGTTACGTCCGCCGCGCCATGTCTAAAGTCGGGGAGGGCAAAATGGCCCGTCGGGGCGTATACAGCTGCATCATTGCCCTTATCTGCCTGGCGATTCTGCCACGCTACGTATCGACAAAACCATCCCTTGCCGTGAACCTCTTGAGGGTGGCTTGCCTCTGCCTCGCTTTCACCTCTGCCACCGTGGTGAATTCATTAACGTCATACGCTTCTTTGCAATGCGACGATGGCGTTGTGGACCCGGATACTGGGAAGGTTGTCGAAGAGCATCCTGAATTGGCAAAAGGCAAGGCTTTGGGCAAGTTTAGGTCCTTCGGTCAGTTTGGGCGTGCTGTCGGACCTTTGATTGGTACGTTTCTCGTTCTCTGCACAACCTACCATATAGGTTTTCTTTTTGGCTTAATCTGATAAACATACCTGCTTTTGATTTTTATAGCTTGTGGCTTGTATTGGACGTTCGGTCCTTCAGCCACTTACGCAACTTGCGCTGTGGCGATGTACGTCGTCTCCCTAGGCATGTTGAGAATTGCGTCAAGAAAACCCGTAGCTACTGCGTAAGTGGTGTCGGTGGTGCTCGTTCTCCTTTCACAGTCACAGAAAAGCTATCCTCATGGACAAACTAAAGATTACTTATGGTCAATAACTAAGTCGCTTTCTGCATCTGCATCTTGTATCTATTTCCGTGCGTAACATATTTGTCTCCTTTACACACCGTGGTACCACTGTCTCCTATTCCAAATATAATATCTTCTTTCATCATCACCCAAGACCTCACGCTCGTTCAGATATCGATGCCATATTCATCTCCTCTTCCACAAGTACCCGTGACCGGCGCACTGCGCCGTTATCCACACCCGTCAGCCACGACTCCGCAGAAAGGAACGAACGTTTTGTACTCATACTGCGGATGGCAGTGAGACTCCTACGCCTCGTTTCTCAGCCACTGAACTCTACTGGTACTGTAAGGTGAGTCCTACGCTGTCCTAGGCCTATGGGCGAGAGATTGACCGAGTTGGCTCCGCACAAGCCTCGCTCCTTGAACCCGTGAGGCAGCTTGGGGCCTGGAGCTGGAGAGCGGGAGTTTGAACTTTGAGACTTCGTATCTCAAAGGATTTGTATTTCACCTTATCATGAAGTTAACAGACTTATTCTCACCAGCCGCAGAAATTGAGAACCCCTCGGCCTGAAACAATTGTGTACCCGTACCTACAATGACGTAAATGCGATACTCAACACCGGGCTCAACACCGGGCTGGTATCCGATCCGAGTCGGCTCAGACGTTCCTTTCGATGTCTGCAGAAATGACGAAGTAATATGTGTAGGCTCGTTGATTCCGCGTCTGCTGGAAGCCGGCGGGACCTGAGGCCTGAGGCTAGCTGCACATGCATGGCCAGTCTGGCTTGTGTTAGCTTCTCAAACATTAGGAGGGTATGTTGACCCTTGCAATTGCATGCATGCATGGCTGCCAAGACATGCCAAGACATGCATATGATGTCGATGTCGATGTTGAATATCTAGAGACAAATCATAGACACCATATACCTCTCCGTCGAAATTGATAACCCCTGTTGACAGTTGCACTTCTGGTTGAATTACTACAACGGCGATCCAGTCGGCTCTTCGCAGGGGAGAAATGACAGTTCGATTGTACATGATAGGGGGAAATGTATGATACTTCTAATATATACGAAAAGTCTCTCGGCATTTGAGCGAGTGGACGAGTGTAACCCTAGCTAGAGAATCCGAACACAACACCGAACACAACTACCGATCACAGCAAGGCAAGGCAAGAAGAAGGGAATCCTTCTGACCGGGCAACACGTCAAGAACAAATATAGAAAACAATGATTCGTGGGGCAGGCACTGCACTGAACTAGCTCTCGAGGAACTCAGGGAGGTGTGACAGGAAGCCATCGTGCGTTAGCAGATAACGAAAACGTTCGAAAGCTCGAAAGCGAACAAAGTGAAAATGCAAGAGAAGACAAACGTGCCATCTGCGTTTACCCTGATCGCCAAATCACCCAAGCGTAGAGAGTGTTGATAAGAACGGGGAATGGAGGGGCGGAGTTATTAGAACGAAAGCGTGTACATCGGTTGCCCGAGGGATGTAGCAATAAGAGTAAAGGGGGGTTGGAAGACGAAACAATGTGGAATAAGGTAGCAAAAACTGTGAAAACAAAGGGTATCAAGGGTGATTTGGGGGTGAAAAGGTTCGTCGAGTTTCTCTTTCGTCATCTATTTCCTCTCTCCCGTGTACATACTGGGTCCTACCAGGATCCTACTACCGTCTGACCGAAGAGCTATTCTCGGAAGACGATAAATCGGGCGAATCGGCACCCACCACGGTGGTGGAATCTTCACTGGCGAGATCATAATCCTCATATCGCCGGGGCTTATCTGGAGGATACTCTGTCAAGGTCGCCGCTGACGAAGAGGCGGTCCGGGAGTGGGACGAACGGGAACGCCAGTGGTCCCGTGGGGGTGCTAATTCGGCAGACGGTGTAGGTGCAACTGCGGGCATGAAGAATAGCACACCCTGGCTCCTCCGTCGTTCCCGCCGTGAAATACTCGAAGGGAGGGCTGTGTAGTCCGTATCGTTTCTGAAGAACGACCGCACTCGGTGACCTGTCCGTCGGACGGCGTCGACTATCGGCTGAGCATACGACAGTCGAGGACTGCCCGAAGGTGAATCCTGGAATAACGTGACGTCTGAGACGGAGGACGTTGGAGATGTTGATCGACTATCCAACGCGATTGGCAAGAGGTGAACGTCATCCTCGTCGTCGGATGACGAAAGCGATATGGGGGATGCAGGTTGAGGAGTGGGCGCGCCAGACGCCGGGAGCTGGAACCATCCGAGATCGAGGTACCATCTGCCATTGTGCGTTCTCCAGCGGGGCATGAGGACGTCGTACCCTCCGATCCTTCTGAGGCTATAATTCCTCTTCTTCACGTGAGGGACTCGAGCCATTCTGAGAAGGCCAACCACGAGAATGGCGAGCCCTACCCACATTAGAATCTTACCCCACTTGCCCAAGAAGCCAATGAAGGCGGCGTCGTCTGCATGCCAACTGCTTCCGTAGTAATGCGTGAAGAACGTGTGGGGAGCTTCCTCCGGCTTCGCGTTCTTTCCATACAGCGACTTGGGCAGAATACGAACATCGCCGCCTGGCTGCTCAGGGGTTGGAGGATGCGACGACGTGTAGAGGCCGTATTGTGCAGACAAGAACATGGGCCCAGTCGAGAACATGACTGTGGGATAGTTGAGAACCCATGAATGGTCGAAAGTGACGAGGTTGTGCATGGTCTGCGCCATGAACGGGTGGCCTTTCTCTGCAAACATGAGATCGTTCGAGACACCAACGGGGATCGTCTTTGGGAGAATGACGGGGTAGACAAGCAGAGGATCGAGTGGCTGAGTACAGCCAATGTCGAGGTCAAGGTATACGCCGCCAAAGTGATAGAGGATGAAGTAGCGGATAGCGTCAGCCCTTTGGATGGGATAAGTGTATCCATCATATGTATCGAGGAACCAAGGGTAGTTTTCAGCAATGAACTCGCGGCCACTGGCGTCTGTCCATAGCTTGTACTCGCTGTGGGAATGAGGGTCAGATGAGACGCGAGACACGGGTGTAGGGCACGCACTAGTCAGGATTCATGTCGCGACAGCTCTGAGAGACGTTGACCCATCTCGGGGGCAGAGTCTCTGATTTCCACGACTGGTGGAGGATGCGAGGAATGCGTTCAACCTTTCCGTGCTCAGAGGCGTTCCAACGCGAGCCGTCGAGGGGTGCATCAAGTTCGTCCTCGGATATGAATGCGGCGGGGTCGATGGAGAGGTAGTAGGTTATGGAGGAGAGGACGATGACGGTGCCGACGAGGACTGTAGCGAGAAGACATAGGAACGTGTAGACAGTCCTGCGACGGAACATGATAGAGGAGAAGAAAGGAGAGGACTGGGGCTGCAGAACCGCAGCGAGACAAGTAAAAATGGATAAAAGCCAGGGATGTGAGCCAGCCAGGCACAGGCCACTTTCAATATCTCCAACGGGCGCCCGCCCCAACGCGCCCCTCGGCAGCCTCAGATCTGCTGACGAAAACTCGGCCAGTCATCCATGAATGTCATTCTTATTAGTACGATTATATTTGCTCACTGCCCGTAAGTTATACCGTAGAGCAAGTACAGGCTGAGAGGCTCGTGAGCTGGACATCCCCAAAAGTACTCTATCAACAACAGAACCCTTGGCATCTCCTGCCGACTGATGTGAAACAGCGTTCAAAGCCCCGTCGGTCGCACGGGGATACTGAACACCCACTGCACATGCTGCCGCACATCCTCCACAGAGTCCAGCAACACGCCCTCTCCAAACTGCGTCCCAATATCCTTCAGCGTAGCCAGCGCGTTATGCCATGCCTGCGCCGGCCAATCCTGACCCCGACGCCACCCCCGGTCCTCATTCCGCCGCAGCAGAAATGTCGAAAGAGGCGGTGTGGATGGGACCAGCTGCTTCTTGCTTTCCAAGTATTCCAAGCAATCCCTCAACGTCCATTCCTCAAACCTCTTCCTGCGGTATCCCGGCGCATACTGCGACTTGCTGGGCGGACCCGTATCTCCGTTCGCAACGCGCACGCGTTCGGCCACCTCTTTGAGTACGACGGAATAATAGTTTATCACCTGGAGGTGCAACGAGTCCCATGCATGGCTCGGCACAAACTCGTCATCGTCCGCCGCATCGTCGTCCACGTCCATCCTGTCATCCTCGTCCATCGCAGGCGCCTCTGTTCGTCCCAGCTGGCCTCGGACGCTTGATCTCGAAGGCCGATACTGCGGCCCATGCCCTGTCCGCCGGAAGAGCGCAGGGTCAATGTCAAAGTGTTCCGAATATAGTTGCAGTTCTTTTGCCATCTCCTGACTTGACCACGAACGATTCGGCGGTCGGACGGTCGCGATCCCTGTGTTTGCATTAATCAGTTATACAACTTTCGCTGTTTGACGATCAGGTTTAGATACCATCATTATGGCAGTATAGGCAAAGATTGACATCAGAACTCAGCAGGACAACACTCCCCTTCGTGCGGAAAAACAGGCAACAATCGTAGATCGCCATGTCATTCCGCATTGTGCCGTTGAGGGCTTTGAAGCCTGTACTTTCAGATCGTGTCTGAAGTTTCGCAGCTTTCTTCATATGCTTCCACAGCACTGTGGATGCTTGGCGGGCGAACCATTTCACCCCGTCTCGGTTCTTCAACCTGATGTATAGTATCGTTCAGTTCATATATGATGGGTCATGAGTACAATGCAAACTACATACCCGTCCAACTCTGTGAGGACAATCTCTGGAACTATCACAACCGCCGGAATGGAATGAGCTTCGACATCCTCCATGAACGCATCCAATGCGGGGTATTGATCAATCAAGACGTTAGTGTCTACCACAATGTACAGCGCCGCGCCGGTGTCATCCTATATCACAGAGAATGTCAAAGAATGGAAGAAAGCGTTAGCCGGATCCCATTTGTATCAATAGTTATGGGCGCAGGAATGAAGAGGAAATTTGGCGAAGAAAGAGGGGGCAAGAAGAGATCCACTTACGCGCATGACCACATCTTCACTCGCCGCTTCGAATAATCGTGCAAACGTATCGTCTCGTCGAAGTTGCTCATGAGATTGAGATTGTATGGCAAAGCCATTCAATCCATCCTCCTCTTCTTCTTCGTCTAGATGGATTCATACCCGCCAAGCAGTCAATGTCAATTGCTATGCATGAGTTTGGAGTGTACATCAAATATATAACACACACCTCCGAGCACATTCACATAAGACGTCCTCGCTGCCGCCGTATCAACAGTATTCAGGCTAGTACTAGTACTTGCATGAGGACTCGGAGAACTGGGTCCCTGAGGACCTGGAGCCCAAAACGACGGACGAGCTTGCAATTGCTCTAGAAAGTGAGCAGATGTCATTATCAATAGAATACCCTACCGAGTCTACCCGAGTTATACAAGAACGTTATGAGATATGGAGAATGAGATATGGATGCAACAAGATGGTGAGAGTGAGAGTTGTCATATGAACCGGAAACGATCGAGTCGATTGGTTCGCGTACCGAGGCGCGACCGAAACACACATCCCAAGTATGTAGGCCAATTCGTTGATATCATTCATTCATTCAAAACACATTGTCGTCAGAGAAGTAATGTACACAGATTGGTCAAGCTATCTCTCTTCAGGGAGGATCACGCATCACACAAATCACGCCAGGTCAAACTCGAGTACGAGAATCTCTATATCAGCATTGTAGTGTACCGTAGTGCGCGCGTGTAAGAAATACAGGATGCGTCATGAAGAGAGTATGTATGGGGGAGAGTAGATGAATAAATGATGATGAAAACCGAGAGATGAACAAATGCCATGCAGAATTAGGGAGGAAGGGAAAAAAGAAGAAAAAGAGAAGAGACGTCATGCGAGGGGGTAAGAAAATGGGAATCAACGCAGAAGACACCGATGCTCGCCAACGATAACGGAGAAAATGAAGCCAGGAGAAATATGTCATGAAGAAGACAACGCCAACTTCTTCGATGGAGGTGTGTCTTCGTCTTCACGCTTCACAAAGGGAGGCAAATCATCATGATCATCCTCAGCCTTACGTTTGAGACCAGCCACCTTTGACGGCGACGGCGAGTCCGACTTGGAAGGCGACGCTCGACCGCCGACCGCCTCGGGTGTCCGTGAACGACTCCGACTCGAGACTTCGCTCCGTAGCCTCGCCGCCAAACTTGATTTAGATGCAGCGGCTTCTGCATGGCACGTTGCATGATAGATCTGTGAAGACAAGGATTGCGTTCGTGAGTATGAGACAGCACTGTTGATATCGGAAAGACATACCTTATCATCTTTCTTAACTGCGTTACGCCACACCCACTCCTCGTCATCTTCGAGGAATTCAGCTTTCAACGGCTCCTTGCAGATCGGGCAAGAGATCGTTTGCGCCTCGTCACCGGGCGGGACAACAACATACATTGCACGAAGATCAGCCTCTTGCTTAGCAGCCTCAGCAGCAGCGGCAGCTTTTACTTGGGCAACGCCATCGGCACGTCCCTTACCCTTGGCATCTATTGATCCGTCAAGTATCCAGTCCTGCGCACGATGAAAATGGCAGTAACTGTCAGAATCAGCAAAGTATGCAAGTTAAACGGGACAAACCTCTACAGTTACAAACCAACCGCGGCTGTGACCACGCCCTGTTGATTGGCTGGTCTTGCGATTCTGTCTGAAATGCATGTCCAGATGCTCCTCCATCTGCTTCTTACCCGATACACCATCGGAAAACCGTACTCCACACTGTTTGCACTGACCGGGTAAGCGATCATAGAGGAATTGTTGTATGGGAGGTCGTTGCCTGAAGACGTCTATTAGATTGGCATTCCGAGTGAATGGAAAGGTAGGAACATACTTGAGAATATCGTTGCTGGTGAGGCGGACTTTGTTGGAGAGAATCGCCTTACGGTACTCCCGTCGATCGTCTTTAGACGGAGGAATGGGAGGCGGAGTACTTTCCTTAGCGGTGGCACCAGCACCGGTAGGCGTTCCGCCTGCAGATACTACACCAGCCTTCAGAAGAGCACTGAACAGATTCGAGATATTTGTTGCAGCAGCGGCCGGAGGTACACTCGCATTTGTTGGCTCAGGCTTTGGTTGAACATATGATTGGGAAACATAGGACTGGGGAGGGGGGTAAGATCCTTGGGCGCTGGCTACTGGATACGAGGGCTGAGGTGGGGGAGCAGGAGCAGGAGGGAAAGCTGAAGCTACAGGATACGTCTGCGGAACATGAGGAGGGGGAGGTGGTTGAACATGTGCTACAGGAGGGGGAGGTGCAAACGTCCGTAGCTGATTCAGTATTTGGTGTAACTCCTGCTGAGAAACACCGGTCTGGACCAATTTACGCAACTACACAGATAATTGTCGTCAGCTTGAGGTCGATGGGGCGACAACACAACCGATCACATACCTGTTGCAACACGATAACATGATTCTGAGAAGTCTTGTCATACGGATTGCTCTGAAGAGCGCGTTCCTTTTGACCTAGCACAAACTCGAGTTCACTCAGTACCTGTGCGGTGGATATAGAAGGTTGCCCAGGGTGACGACTTGATGACTGCCGAGGGACATTAGGCAAGGGCAACGGTCGGAGGGCTCTGCTGCGACTCACAGCACCGTTCTGGTTTGTGTTGCCGCCTCCCCAGATCTGCCGTTCGATGGCGACTTGAGGGCCGACGCCGAAGAGCTCCCGGCCATGAGGCGAACCTGTGCGCCACGTGAGGAGCATCTCCTCCATTTTGCTGCGGGTGTTGGGATCGGTTACTTCATTGTACGTGTCGAGGAAGAGCTTGACAATGATAGGGGTGAATTGACGAGCGTACGGATCGTAGATATTCTTCGAGATTGCGTCGAGTAAGTAGAACGCCGGTAATTTCATCCATGGGGGAACCTGAACAAAACATACCAAAAAAGGCAAGCGGTTGAGTCAGCTAACGTTCAAGAAAATCGACAAGACTTTGGAATGAGGAAAAAAAACGCAGCGAAGAGCAATGGACAAAGAGTACGAGACACAGGGCAACGCGTCGTTGTTGCATTGTGCAGTCAAGAAACAGACGAATTTTTATCACTGTCCGCCATTGGCTGCTCTGCCCACCGACACCGTGTCTTTTCTCTTGCAAAGCTCTACACTACGTATAATACATGAATTGTAACTACGATTCGACAGCGGAGCGAAAAGTGCTGCGGGACCCGCCACGTACGAGACACGTGAGAAGATGTACAAGGAAGAGAAGACTCACCCTGCGAATATGTTGTTCGATACATTGAGCAACGATCTCACAGTATCTCGAGTAATCTTGCGCAATCATCGACAGGTTCTGTATCACTGGCCTGGAGTTAACGGTCAGTTCTGCCAAACGCATCGTGTAGTCCCGCCGAAAGCTATTCGGGTCAAGGAGGACAGGGGGCATTGGGGGTGGAGGTGGGGAATATGCGTTGGGCTGCGGGTATGGCTGAGCATAGGTAGCAGGTGCATGGTAAGATACCTGCGCATAGGGCTGGCTCTGAGGGTACAGGGACATGATGCCCGACTTAGACCTCTTCTTCACAAAAGTAGCAAGTTTGGTCGGTCTCAATCGCACAAGACTGTCGAGGGACCTAGCGATACTCGCTCTTAACGATTTACAAGATTGTCTCGCAACCGTGCACTTGGCGAGGGGACACTGAGAGGGACGGAAGGGTACGATGGTGATGGTCGATGATCAAGCAGTGGGAGGGGGCCAACTGTCGCTCGCGGGCACAAGAGGGCCCCCGCGGCAAACCCCGGAAGCTCCGAGAATTGCGCGTTGCCGCCTGGTTGCCGCACAAACGCACAGACCCTTTCCCAGCCTCACTCGTGACCGCCCCTCCCAGAAAGGCAATTGCCTGGTGTCAACACAATCTTCGGCCTCATCGTAAAGCAACCCACTCGTCGTCGCCTTCCCTCAAGACCCAACTACTCAAGGTATGTATGATTTTACGATTGCCAGGGGCCCAGGGATGTCCAACGGAGATGCTGGAGAAAGATCGCCGCCGAAATGCTGGAGGAAGGAGATGGATGCAATGGGCTCAGGACGGATGCACTACGAGTTCATGGTGTTGACGCGCTTTCCCTCTAGATGCGGGACGTCCTCAAGACCGAAGAACTCGATATCCCCGAGGGTGTGGATGTCTCTGTGAAGTCCCGTGTCATCACCGTCAAGGGCCCCCGCGGAACCCTCACCAAGAACGTCCGTCACATCGACATGGACATCCGGCTGCTGAAGGGCAAAACCAACAAGGTCACTCTTGCTGTCTGGCAAGGTGGCCGCAAGCATGTCGCCTGCTTGAGGACAATCAAGAGTTTGATTGTTAACATGATCACCGGTGTCACCAAGGTACTTCATATCGCGATTCTTTGGTATCCTAAGTACAAAGCTAGACCATTTCTGTGCAGGGCTTCCAATACAAGATGCGTGCCGTATACGCCCATTTCCCCATCAACTGCATCATTCAGGACGGCGGTGCGAAACTCGAAATCCGTAACTTCTTGGGCGAGAAGGTCAGTTATTATTGCCCTTGTGCGTTTGTATACGAACGGCCTCTCACGTGGTCCCGTTAGATTGTCCGACATGTGAACATGCTGGAGGGTGTCACGATCAGCGAGTCGAAGACACAGAAGGACGAGCTGATTCTTGAGGGCACTGACATCCAAAATGTTTCACAATCTGGTGCGTAAGACTATACGAATTGACCGTCGCACGTGTTTGACACTTTTGTACAGCTGCATCCATCCAGGGTATCTGCCGAGTACGGAACAAGGATATCCGTAAATTCCTTGACGGTATCTACGTGTCGGAGAGGGGCACCATTGAACAGGAGTAGATGCGATCACCATGCATTCCGGGTTCTCGATTTTTCTTACGCATTCAAAACTTGCATGTCGCATGTGCTAATACTATGATGTTCAATATGACTCGCCATGACTGCATATCGCACCGTTTGTCGCATTTACTCCAACCTGACTCCAACACATCGCGCAGTGCTACGTCCAATACAATATCGAGAAATGTAAGCTACGGGTCTAACTAAGGAATGAAGGGAATCTTGGTCCCAACTCTTGACCGATACTGAATATATGCTTGTCCAAAGAACCGGATGAGTGCCTGCTCTTCCGCTAAGGAAGCTGTGAGTAACCGTCGATGTGGCAGCTCGAATGACAACATACGTTTGATCCGGTAGTAGAAGAATCTCCAAAGGATGATAGAGAATAACACGAAGTTGACGGGATTCTGGAGAAGTAGCTGTGTGCCCAATGCCCAATAGAAGAATCCTGCGTAAGATGGATGTCGGAACCATCTAGAGGAATGAAGTCAACAACATTGCGACACAAGCGTGTACGAACAAGTAACGAACGCATAAACACCGTCGGTGACAAGAGTATGAGACTTCAACTTCCTGAATGCGACCTGGTGAGAGAAGCTCGTAGACGCATGTATCATAGCGGCAGATCTTAGTGCTTGTCCCACAAAGACCAAGACAAGCCCTGGGAATCATTGAGCATTTGCTTGATGATACTATGTAGGCGAACTCACCAATAAAGGAAGCGTAAGGATGGGTCTTGAGCTCGGGCTTGAAATAGAGCGTGGTTAGATACTCTATTAACGCAGAACCATGTGCGATATGGTATGTCGATCCGTTCTCAAGTAGGAATGCTGCGGGATCATGAGCAGATGTATAGATGAGCGAGCTCAATGTACTCACAGTCAACACTGCACTTCTCGCGGTTCCACCCTGCTGTGACTGCAAATTCAGCCCAATGAAATGTTGCCCAAGCAGCAATGTAAACGCCTAGTGGCCATTGTGACCACCACAGATTCCAGGATGATCCAAGGAAGCAGACAGCAAGACCGAATGAGAATGTAACCCCAAGCAAGAAAGATATGGTGGCAACAGATAGAGGGGTATTTGGGATGTAATTGTTGGGGGTGTATCCGACCTTTACAGGTCGTAGTTCGAGTGGATTCTCGATTTCCAAGTCTGCTGTAACCTCAGCTCGGGCTATTCCGCGAACTACCTCAGGTTCTTTCGTGCTAAGACTATCAGCTCTTTCCCCTTCCATGGTGGTTGGAGGGATGGTACCTTCGTTTGCGGGTGCATTCCCTGTTGCATTGCCGTTCGTCTCGTTCATCTCTGTAACGCTACTGACGTTATGGGCGTCTTTACTATTCGACGTTTGTGAAGTGTATGTACCTTTCAGCACCTGGATTCAACGTATCTTGCTTTGCAATGTCGCCCATTTTGTTGCGAAGAGAAAGAGGAACGAATTGCGATAATACCGACCATCGTTGAACGAGGTTGAGACAATAAAGCACAAAGGGGCTGTTTACCACTGTTGGCTTCCATCATGCCTTTAGCGCTCCGATCGTCCAGCAATTATTGTTACCCTTAAGGCCTTGAAGGTGAGACTCTTCTTACTGAACAGCTATATTTGTTGAACTCGGTAGTTTGAACTCGGTAGGGGGATGCTCTCGCGCATCCGAACTGCTGCAGCTAGACATGTCAGAGGACTAGCTACAGCAGCTACCCAAGATGCAGGTCCATCTTCGCTGCGAAACATGGCCTTAGTTGCCCATATTGGTATGTCCTGTAGCGTGTCATCCTGGTGTACAATACCTGACTGGCGACATAGACTCTGGGAAAACTACCCTGACAGAGTCCATCTTGCTGAAGTCGTCATATCTTTCCTCTGCGGGAACAGTTGACACCGGAAGCACCACTACCGATTTCTTGCCTGCTGAACGCGAGAGAGGTATCACGATACAGTCTGCTAGTATTCCCGTGAAATGGAAACAGTGGACGTTCAATTTGATTGATACTCCCGGGCATGCCGACTTTGGTATGGAAGTTGAGAGTGCCAGCCGAGTCGTAGACGGGGCGGTAGTCCTCATCGACACCGTAGAAGGCGTCGAAGCTCAAACAAAGGGGGTGTGGCGACAACTAGACAGGTGAGCAGCTCATTTTAGGTGAGAAACATACAATAGGCTGTGGTCCTGAATGCTGACATGTGTATCCCAGATATGCAGTTCGTTCAAGAATCATGTTCTTAAACAAATTAGATCGACCGGGAGCCTCTTTCCGCAATTCCCTACTGTCCCTCCTTGCAAACCGACTGCATCCTAAACCTATGGCTCTAACATTGCCCATTGCCTCGTTCAATCCTCAGGACTATTTGCGCGCTGAGCCTGGAATTCAAGGACTGGTCGACTTGGTCAACTGGGAAATATGGAAATGGGATGACACCGGTGCTTCATCACGGCATCCTCTTCCTCGGAATGCCGACCAGCTGACAAATACCGACATACTGCCCGCTCACCATCCTCTCATCCCACATCTCGTTCCCGCAAGGACGGCCCTCTTAGAAAATCTGTCAATGTTCTCGGAGGAATTGATGGAGAAGCTTCTGAACTTGCCTTCGGAACCATCCGCGTACCTCACCGTCGAGCCTTCAGCGATTCTTCCCCATCTGCGGGCTGCCACTTTGAAGAACGAAGTACTACCCGTGTTATGTGGGTCAGCGTTCAAGCATATCGGGACTGAGCTGGTTATGAACTATGTCGGTGAACTCTTCCCGAGTCCGGTGGATGTTGCAGGACAAGTTCCAGCACGGAATGCTCCTCTACGGATGCTTGCTTGGAAAGTGGGCTGGGACAAACGAAAGGGCTGGATGACATTTGTTCGCATATATTCTGGTTGGTACGCTCCCTGAATGTGATGTCTACATATATTCATCGGGACTCCATAGGCATGCTCAAACGTCAAACCGTGGTATACAACGCCACTCGGAATCAAAAGGAGAGGATATCTAAATTGCTTCTCACCTACGCCTCGGAGACAGAGGAAGTCGAAAGTCTACCTTTTGGCTCTGTAGGGGTCATTCTCGGCCTGAAATATACGCGAACTGGTGATACCCTCGTGTCGTCTCAGCATCACGCGGATGGGTCATCCCTCATGGATATTGTTCCACCTCCGCCGGTCATGTCAACATCGGTCATACCTCAAGCTCACGCGGACCAGCAGCCGGTTCAGGAGGCATTAGATGCTTTGGCCCGCACGGATCCTTCCGTTCGTGTCGAAACCCAGGAGGGTCAATTACTCGTCCATGGTCTTGGAGCTTTGCATCTGGAGATTATTGAAAGTCGACTTCGAGACGAATGGGGTGTTCGCTTCGAGTTTGGCACGCGGCGAGTCAGCTACCGAGAAGGCGTGGGGTCGGTGAATGTGTTACCGAAACCTGATTCCTGGTCCACAGACGTTGGTGGCAAACCCGTCAACGTCAAGGTCGACCTGACCGTCCGACCTTTACAGCCCGACGAGCAGGGAGATCCACTATGGGACGGTAACGTCGTTCTAGACAAAGAGGGCAATCCTCTGTCACTGCCCGAGTCCTTCTTCAACCCACAAACCAACCCATGGGCAAGCGTTTCCCGTGGCATCTTCAATGCCCTTTCGAATTCTCCTCACACCTCACTGGCACATTCAAACGTGTTCGTCCAAGTGAATGAATTCAAATATCCGCCTGAAGCCCCTCCGACAGTCCTGGCTGGAGCGAGTGCATTCATTCTCAGGGAATACATCAAACAAGCTGGTATGGGTCCTGTCATGGAACCTTACATCCGCTTGAAGATCACTGTCAACGAGGATTCCGTGGGGAAGGTCGTCAAGGATCTTACAGAACACGGAGGAGAGGTCCTTGACCTCGCTTCCAGCTCATCCACGGAAGAGGACGTTCTTCCGTATCCCGAGGATGGCGTATACGTTCCCCCGATGGAACTTTCCCCGTCGTCGATGGCGGCCGATGCAAACGCGTCATCAGCTGGTTTTAAGCGTGCTGTTCATGCCGTTGCTCCCTTGAGTCAGATGTTGGACTACTCCAATCGTCTTCGAGCTCTTTCGGGCGGTCATGGTCTCTTTGAGATGTCCAATGCCGGCTTCAGGCAGGTCTCAGAGTCGAGAAAGATGGAGATTCTGAGGGAGATAGGAAGGGCATAATCAAAAATACTCCACTCTAGTTAACAATATACTATCTTACTAGATTACGGTACCGGAAGCTTGTATTAATACAGATAATCCACTCACAACTCTCGCGCCTCATCTGCATCTCCAAATAAAACCTCCCCATCCATCTCGTCATCCTCCTCTGCGTCCATTGCGGGGTTCTCTCCAACTGACTGGAGAATCTGACTGAACTGATACATTCCCCCACCCATCTCATCGTCTTCGTCGTCGCTGATGGTCAACTCTTCGTTGAATAGCGGTACGGGCGGCAGAACGCGGCCTTGGAACATCTGCGGTGCAGGAGTCTGGCTGCGCTCCCTATCGTCGTCGTCTGGTAGGAACAATGGCATGCGATTCCGTTGGTCTGACCCTGAGGGCACGAACTCTGGCGGTGCGATACTGGGTGCTCGGGGAGCGATAATCCCAGTCCCCGGAGCGAGTGAGACCTGTCGTTTTGCAGAGGCAAGAGGTGGATAGGGTTCGACAATGACGCAAAGACAACGATCGTGGACGTTGAATCCTTGGTATGATAGTTTGAGGATAGGTTTGGGTTTCTCCTCCTCTTCGTCGTCTACTGTAAGGTCCATCGGAGCGTTAATTGCAGTGGTAGATTCAGTCGGCGCCCCTTCATTAAGGGGTGAGGGATCAGGTGGCAGCGGGTCAATGTCAGTCATTGAGGGAAGATCAGGATCTACCTCTTCTATCTTGACTGGGAGTGACCGGCCAGCTTGGTGCGCTGTGGATGCCCCATCCACTGGGATGGAGGCAGGGGGCTCAGTCGGAGGAGGCACCGTTTCATTCGCGTCCGGGGCGGCCATCTCCACATCTTCACCAGCCACGGTAGGCTGAATAACACCTTCCCCCTCATCTTCGTCTTCTCGATACCCACCAGCAACGACCTTTCTAGTTCTAGTTGACCTCCTGACAGGTCCTACAGGCACCGCCTCTTCCCCCTCCTCTTCCTCCTCACTCGTGATCGCAATCACATCCTCGCCCTCGTCCTCCTCATCGTAGTCTCTGGCCCTACCTTTCCCTTTTGTTTTCTGCTTTTTCTTGGGTTTCTGTACCGCCTGCGCTTTACGTTTCGGCGCAGGTCTCTTACGCTTAGGCTGTGTAGGGGGATCCGGTGATGGGGGACGGGGAGGAGGGAGGGTTGAAGGTTTAGATCGAGGGGGAGCTGCCTCAAAGTGTCTTGTCTGTCCAACCCATTGTCATTAATTCTCAGTGGTTCAACACTACAGGACATACCTTGATTAATACAGCATGTGTATCCGTCTTCCTCAGAAAATAACCAAACTGGTAGGTATCTACAACGTTTTGGCTCAAGACAGCATTGAAAAACGGCTAAAAGGGCTGCTTACCTCCTCTATGGACATCTAGTGACCCTTTCTTTGCACTAGAAGGCCCACCTGGTCCAAGGTGGGCATTTGCCTCTTCGGATAGCTTCACAGGGATTCTATATCATACAACATACAACGCTGAAGGTCGAGATCGTTCTTTGATTCACAAGGGTGATGTTTACCTGTTACGTAAGTCCTCTAAGACCTGCTGCAGTACTCTTTCCGACATCCAGTCCACATGTTTCTCGTCCAAATACAGCTACAGCTTTCTGTGGTCAATTCACGACGATGCTCGCGGCGTTAGAGGGGATGACATACGTAGAGAGGTAGTATGGTATTGGCTGATATCCGCAGATAGTACACATTCCTCTTGCTGAATTTCATCGTGATATGTAGTGTGACTTGGAGGTCGCCTGTAGTATTAGTACTAGTATATTTGAATCACTGAGGGAACGGCTGACAAAACCGACTTACTAGAGCCGCTGTCGCAACCGTTGTGATGATGAATCGTATGGTTCCAGTAAACCCTGAGATTATCTACGCCAGCCTGCATCAGACAGGACTGTGGGCTGAGTCGATATACTATTCAGATCTTTACCTTGAGGAGGTATGAGGGGGATGCTCGCTAGCTGCGGCCGTGTCAAAGACGTGCTCAGACTTACGCCTGCATCCTTCCTCTCCACGCCCCGGCGCCGGATTGACAATGATAATGTTATGTGTTGGACAAGAAAAGGTCGTGAGACACGCTCCAAGGTCCAAGACGCGTTGACGCGGCGAAGCACGTGCACTTTAGGGTAGGTCTCAGACGCCCTCATAGTAGGGTACCTTGAGTTTTTTTCTTCTTTTTTTGGTTTTGAATCCAAGTTTTGAGTCCTCGTACGCGCATGGGTACATGTAGACTAAATAATACCATCTGCCTCCATTCAACCCACTTCGAAACGCTCCGGTTACATAACCCTTGGTCCTATAACCCTCCTAGCTTCACCCTTCGACATCACCAAACAAGTACTGTGTATTTTTTCCATTCTATAGCACACCCTCTGGCCTTCCATCCCCTATCGATCACCCAGCTCGTCCCGGACACAGTAGTGAACGCTGGTCGACGGTCACCAAGCTCGTCCCGATGTTGATCGACGAAGTACAGTAGATCATCAGCCCGCCCCGATGTCGACTAACGAGGTGGATTCAGCCGACGCTGAGGATTCGACCGGCTCGGTGGCTTCCACCGACACTGAGGACTCGACCGATGCCGATGTGAGACACCAACAGTTACGCATGCGAGATCCAACCCAATTGTTTTCCAGCCTTATTTGTCCTTTTGGCGCAAACTCGATCCAACGAGGGAGGAAGACAGCTACTTTCGTGTTTGGACTGATTTGCACTTCACCTGGTGGGGTAAAGATATCACGGTGAACCAACAATCGGGCCTGTTTCCTGTACCTGAAGATTTTGCCTCTCGAATGCCCTTCAATCTCGAGTACACATCCCATCTCGTAATGCAAGAAGAATACGAGGTCTTCTTCCGACGCCTCGAGAACGCCAGGCAAGAGCCAGGCCATATCACCCCCTTCTGGATACAGGGATGCGTGATATTTGGACAGCCCGGGTTAGGTATGTGGCCATGCATATACATGCAATAAAAAAACCCATTTGCTCTCAAGGGAAGAGTTGTTTCCTCTACCTCTTCCTTCTCACCCGCCTCGCAAAGAAAGAGGCGGTTATATACACCCCACGGCGCTTTGGTTCCTACGCGTATCTCTTCTACGAGGATGGAGTATACATTATCGACGTGAACGCCAGGGAGTTATTGCGTGGGATGCCGTTACAATGCAATATAAATCACCGGATTTGGTTGTTGTACGATCCTCCGGTGGACCTGAAGGATGTACCGACTCACCTGACAGTCGCGAGGTCTGGGATCTCCTACGTCGCCGCCTTCTCGCCTAGACCAGAGCGGTCACTGGGCATTGACCCAAGTCAATCCAGCTTCTGGTGGATGAATGGATTCTCAAGCAAGGAACTCCGTGAATGGTATGTACGCCTACTGTGCATATGCAGGCTTTCGATTTACCGCAGTTGCTTTAGGTTCAAGCACATAGACCCCATATTTCGGGAAGCAGCGACCAACACGTTTGGTCCTTTGGATAACGATGCAACAATAGAATACATTTGTCAGACAATCTGCCCCTGCCCCCGCGATATTCTGGCCTTCATCAGAGAGATCATACTCAGCAAACATAGTACTATCGCTGGGTGGATGAATGCTCGAGCTGAAATGTACTATCGGCTCCCGCAGTTCTACTCCACATGGTCCACTGGGACCCATGCTCAGAATGCGGATCTATACAAAATCTTCCTGCAGGAGCGTTCGAATTCCCTCGACGACCGAATGATGGGGAACGATGACTCTTTCAGCCGTCTCAAGTCAACCATGATTGCGCGGAAAGTCCTTGACCTTTGCATGCATGACGCAGGGGGTGTTCTTTCGGAGTTCCACAAGGTGTGCGCAGGTCTCAGACCAGGTGCTGCCATATTCGCTGGCTTCCTCTTTGAAGGTCTTGCTACTATAGCGACGCACAGCCCCGACCTCCACTGGGATAGGTTTGCGCACTTCGCACGTATGCAGGAAATTGTGAGCAGCAAGCGCAACAGGCTTGATTCACAGACGAACAAAGGGGGTGATGTCACGGCGAAGAAGAGAAAGCAGACTGAGGAGCAGCTGTCGCAATCGGCGAGGGGAAGTCAATCCACCAGCACGGACGAGATGATTCGCTTCGCCTACTCCTGGGGTCCCAACCAGCCGTGGCATCATGTTCACAACAGCATTTCAGTCCAATTTTGCCCCCCGCAGCTGCGTTATGAGGACGTAACACCTGACGAGCCTCCAGAATCCGTCCCTGCGGACAAGCCGATGCCATGGGCAACCCGAGAACCTATTGAGTATTCTGGCAGCAGCAAGGCGCGGTTTGACCTCGATCACAACTACCGCCTCTCCGCTCACCCTCCATCCCCTCTTCGACGCGTTCTTCTTCCAGAAGACGGATGATGGAATAGTCCTCTGGATTATCCAGACTACTACTGCGCGGGTGTATAAAGCAGGCGACAACGGATTTGACCCTAATCACCCAAATACAGGACCATGCCAAAAAGTCGTTCAAGTGTGACGTGGTCCTCAAGTATGTTCTTGTCGTCCCATGCGAACGGGCTAATATTACAACGGTGAAGTGGGAGTTCAACCCTGAT
>JSYW01000440.1:0-21990 GCA_000787475.1 Lentinus polychrous | reverse complement strand
TACTCCGAAGAACAAGAACAATGTGGACGAGGTGACGTTGTCGGAATCAATGGCAGGTAGCTACAGTATGTATTGCATTTTCACCCTTCTCTTCGTTGAATCCCGTTGTTCGCGTCGACGTCTATAAGTCACCCTGATGTGACCTGTGCTCTTGAACCCCCATTCTCACTCTTCTTGTGGTCACTCGTGTATTTGTATCACATTGGATTCATCGCCGTAACCGCTACAACGATTCTATACCTGCCCATTTGAGCCACACGCGAGAGGTTCCATTGAGGCGGTATGAGTTGTAAAAACACTCTTCCGTTCTAAGTCACAGAGTAAGTTGTATAAAGCTACATCGTTTTGGTTTCGGTTCATTGTTTCGTACATACTTAGTCCGTCCTATATCACGACGTGAAATCCCAGCGTGCCAACATATAACACCCCAAATCAATACCATCTCATTCACAGCTTGTCATCAGGGGAGACATCCGGCCCCGAAATGACAGCCTTGATGACGGGTTTGCCATCTGGACCCTTACCAACCTTTGTTGCCTCGAAAGCCTCGACGGCTTGTTTGAAGCCGAACCGGTGCGTAACGAGAGGCTTGAGGTCGATTTTACCCTGGGCAACAAGGCCAATGGCAAGGTCGTAATCGCCAGGCTTGAATAAGAGAGATATAATCAATCCTATAGTTCAAGCAGGACGGCGATAGGAACGGAACTTACGCCATATCTGAAGGATCCCTTAAAGTTGAGCTCCTTCGTCAGAAGTGTGGTGACGGGGATGACAACTTGGGGTGCACCCATTCCAAGCTGCACGAAAGTACCACCTTGCCTGGCGATGAAGATACCAGTCTGGATCGATACTTCAGCACCGCTAGCCTCCACCACGAGATCAATCGCCTTCTTTCCCCTCTCCTCAATCCCCAGCTGTTCCTTCATCAGCTTGGCATTCCGCTCGCTGTAGGCGATTTTGCTTTCGCCCTCCTGCATCTTGGGAGGAACGTAGGTGTCGGTCGCGGCGAAGCTTTTGGCGAATTCGAGACGGCTGGGAACAATGTCGACTGCGATGACTCGAGATGCGCCGAGTGCTCGTGCAACCGCCATACAAAGGAGACCGACGGGACCCGCACCGAAGACGACGGCGGTTTGGTTAGCTTTGAAACCTGCCACACTTGCGACGGCGTGAACACCGACTGAGAGGGGCTCCATCTACACACATCAGCTTGGCAGCCCCGTTAATGATGAACGTGTTAACTGACCATCGCACCATCTTCGAGTGTTAGGTTGTCGGGGAGCTTGTAGCACAAATCGGCAGGGATGGGGTAGTACCGCGCAAGGGTGCCATCGTACGGAGGTGTGGCAGCAAAGACCATATCAGGGCAGAGGTTGTACCGACCGCGTTTGCAGTCATCGCAGGTACGGCAGGTCGCACCGGGTTCCAGTGCGACTCGGTCACCTGGCTGCAGGTGCTTCACCTTCTTGCCTACTTTGTGGACGATACCAGCGGATTCATGGCCGAGAACCTGCTGAAAGTTAGTATGAGCAATGGAGAGAGTCTAGGCGAGTACACTCACCATTGGGTTGTTGACCACAAAGTCACCGATACGGCCATGCACGAGGTAGTGCACCTGAATAATGAGTTAATATGCAAGATGACGCGAATACAGAGCTTGGTGCGCATACGTCGGATCCGCAGATACCTGATACAATGTTACTTACGATGTATACGAGGAAAGCGGAGAGGTATACTCACCAGTTTTCTTTACAGCAACGAGAACCTCATCGTCCTTGACTGAAGGTAGTACTCGCAATCAGATCTGACCGATCGTTTGAAATGGATGGATACATACCATCAGGGATCGGCCGATCCTCAAACTTTACGTTGTTGATGCTTTCGAGCACGAACGAAGGGTTGTCCGACATGTTTTCTGGGTGCGTTGGAGGATGTGAGAGGCAAGGAGGAACTGGGGATCTCATGTCATCTACCCCGGAGCTTTAAACACATCTATAGGATGACGGACACGCCGGACCGGGATGGAATGAAGGTACCGGTCTGGCCTGTCTTTGAATAGCCCATAGCCCCAGGCAGGTGGGGGTGCGGAAGAACCTTGAGACGAAGAGAATTCATCATACATATCTCTCCCCAGCCAGGATCCGAGGTCTTCACCATCAGTCGTGGCCTCAGCAAGTGATAGATAACACACTGAGAGCGTCAACGTTGTTGACTTGACTCGGCCGAAGTTTGCGCTGAAGTACAAGTGTCCGTAGGAGACCTGCCTATATATGGCATGTCGGATACCTTATCGGGACAGCGATAACCATCTTCGTGGCGGAAATTCTATCGCTCGTGAACTCTAACCTTGTCCTGATACTACCCAGGACAACACATGCATTTAACGCGGTGACACCGCCCCCTTGCGGCTGAGACGGGAGATTTGTTTCGGAGGCCATGATAGAGCAAAAAGTGGTGTCAGAAGCGGTCAGAGATTCGGGCGACCGTGCTGGGGGCTTATATTTTGCGGGTATGGTTACACCTGATGTCAATCGTATGATTCCAGGCTTCTCTCAGACAAAAGGGGGGAAGCGTGAGTGTTCGTAGGAAAGCTCTATGGAATGCCCAGAGTGTCTACTGAGTACTGAATGGTCTTCACAGAATTTTCAAACATGCAGCGACCATGCTGTGATGAGACGAGGCGTCAGTAAGGTGCAAATCAATCGACAAGATGGTACAATCGATTGAATTTGCTGTCGTCCTATTAGCGGGTTACGTAAGAACGTACCATATAAACCTCCCCACTTTCGCTGGTTAGCGTTCACCCTCCCTTCTCCTTTCCTCCACTATCCTTTCCTTTCTCCCCAGACGATTCAAAATGGTCGCCTCTAGCGTCCTCGGTTTCCCTCGTATTGGTGAGTCCGTCATCGCAACGCGTCCGAAAAAATATGTATCTAATATACTCTCTCGCGTTAGGTGCTAACCGTGAGGTGAAGAAGGCCGTTGAAGGCTACTGGGCGGGCAAGTTGTCTGCCGATGAATTGACCAAGGTTGCGGCCGATGTCAAGAAGGCCAACTGGACCAGCCTCAAGGAGCGAGGCGTCGAACTCATCCCTAGGTATACGATCTACCTTGATCAATTGGGACCATAGCTCACTATATGCGCTCTTTAGTGGTGATTTCTCCCTCTATGATCACGTCCTTGACCACTCTGCTGCGTTCAACGTGATTCCCAAGCGTTACCTTGGTCACAACCTCTCTCCTCTTGATGTCTACTTCGCCATGGGCCGTGGACGTCAAGCCGATGGCGTTGATGTGCCAGCATCTGAGATGAAGAAATGGTACGTGATGTCCTGCTAGATCTCGTTTGTTGTTCTCATAATCCTACCTCAGGTTTGACTCCAACTACCACTTCGTCGTTCCCGAATTCTCTCAGGAGACCGAGTTCAAATTGAACTTCAACAAGGCTCTTGAGGAATTCAACGAGGCCAAGGCCCTTGGTATCACCACCCGCCCTGTTGTTCTCGGCCCTATCACCTTCCTTGCCCTCGGCAAGCTCGCTAAGGAGGCCACTCCTGGCTTTGAGCCCATTTCTCTTCTTCCGAAGTTGCTTCCTATTTACAAGCAGCTCCTCGCTGACTTGAAGGCTGCTGGTGCCGAGTGGGTTCAAGTTGACGAGCCCATCCTCGTCCTTGATGCCGCTGCCAGCTTCGAGAAGCAGTTCGCTACCGCATATGCTGAACTTGCGCCCGTCTCCCCGAAGATTGTCCTTACTTCATACTACGGCCGTCTTGACAGCAACCTCAACTTTGTTGCCAAGCTCCCCATTGCCGCTCTTCACATCGACCTTGACCGTGCTCCTGGGCAGTTGAGCGATACCATCGCTGCTGTCAAGTCCACCAGCATTGTTCTCTCCCTCGGTGTTGTTTCCGGCCGTAACATCTGGAAGACTGATTTCCAGGCCGCTTTGAAGTTCGGTCAACAGGCAATCGAAGCACTTGGCCCCGACCGCGTGGTGATCGCGACTTCCTCTTCCCTCCTCCACACTCCGGTTACTCTCGAGGCTGAGACCAAGTTGACTCCTGAGCAGAAGGACTGGTTCGCCTTCGCCCTCGAGAAGGCCAGCGAGGTTTCTACTCTTGCGTCCGCGTTGTCAGGCTCTCAGGATGCCAAGGTCTCCTCTGCTGTTGAGGCTAACAAGGTCTCCATCGCCAAGCGTCGTGAGTTCGAGCGCACCTCGGATGATGCCGTCCGCAGGCGTGTCGCTGCCATTACTCCCGAGCAGTTGGAGCGGAAGAGCCCCTTCGCTGTTCGTAGGGAGGTTCAGTCCAAGCATCTCAAGCTCCCCAAGTTCCCCACCACTACCATCGGTTCGTTCCCTCAGACCAAGGAGATTCGTACCGCTCGTGCCAAGCTCGGCAAGAAGGAGATCACTGAGGAGGAATACAAGGAATTCATCAAGAAGGAGATTGAGAACGTTGTCCGCTTCCAGGAGAGGGTTGGTCTCGACCTCCTCGTCCACGGCGAGCCCGAGCGTAACGACATGGTTCAATACTTCGGGGAGCAGCTGCATGGCTTCGTCTTCACTCAGAACGGCTGGGTGCAGAGCTATGGCTCTCGTTACGTTCGTCCCCCCATCATCGTTTCCGACGTCAGCCGCCCTGGCCCTATGACCGTCGAATGGAGTAGCTATGCTCAAAGCCTCACGGACAAGCCCATGAAGGGTATGCTCACTGGACCCGTCACCATTCTCAACTGGTCCTTCCCTCGTGCCGATGTCTCCCGTGAGATTCAGTGCAAGCAGCTCGCTCTTGCTCTGCGTGACGAGGTCATTGACCTCGAGAAGGCAGGCATCAAGGCCGTCCAGGTCGACGAGCCTGCTCTTCGTGAAGGTCTCCCTCTCCGCAAGGCCGACTGGGATGCGTACCTCTCCTGGGCTCTTCCCTCATTCAAGCTCGCCACCGCCGGTGTCAGCGATGCTCTCCAGACCCACTCTCACTTCTGCTACTCCGACTTTGGCGACATCTTCCCATCCATCCAGGCCCTCGACGCCGATGTCATCTCGATCGAGTTCTCGAAGAGCGATGCTAAGCTCTTGAACACCTTCAAGCAATACGGCTACTCCAACCAGATCGGTCCCGGTGTCTACGACATCCACTCTCCCCGTGTTCCCAGCGAGCAGGAGATCAAGGACCGCATCAAGACTATGCTCGAGATCCTCCCCGACTCTCTCCTCTTCGTCAACCCCGACTGTGGTCTCAAGACCCGTGGCTGGAAGGAGACCGAGGCATCGTTGATCAACCTCGTCAACGCCGCTCGCTGGGCTCGCCAGACCTGGCCGTGAAAAAAAGCCCCTCTGAAACTATTGCGCTTCAACAGCGCCCGCGTTACGGTTTAATTTATTCAGTGGAGTAGAGTGTTTGTTTTCACGCTGGAACGTCTCGTACACTACGAGCACATTCTTGTCGTGCCCTTTCTCTCTCCCTCCTGATGAAAATCTGGAAAAGCCGTTTGTTGGGGGTGTCCTAGTTGTTGCTCTATATCGAAACCTTTGTGGGGCCGAGTCGCCTAGCGTTCCTTGCTGTGGATGTCGAAAAGGAACGGGGCAGCGTTGCGGTGCGGGTGATGTCGTGGTGGTTGTGGTAGTGGGGGTTGTGCACCGAACGCGTCCGTTATTTTCTTTGTTCTCGCTGTAGCTGTATGGATTTCAACAATCCGCGTCGTGACCCTGATGGGATGCTATAGTCGTTGTAACTACTCTGTAACAAAACATGTGTTCTTGCCGCAACTTCTCCGCCAGTGTGATACTCTGAAGTCGAGAGGATAGTTCGGCCGGGGAGATGTTAGTTCACCATACTGCACGCGAAGGATGCATAACATTTGTAACTGGAGGAGACTAAGTGTTATTCCAATCGAACTACAGCACACCGCGAAAAGAAAATACGACAAAGCTCCAACCGGGGGAAAGCGCAACAGTAGTATGTAGGACGTAATTGCAGAAACAGAAAATCGTGCATGTTCGTTCAGATATAATATACAAAAACACATCGTGCATTATCAGCGTGAACGTGGTGAAAGCGTCGAAAGTAACTTAGAACTCGTCGAAGGACTCTGAACTTGTACGTCATCCTCCCCATGCAACTCCTCAGCAGGCGGGACCGTCATGCGATCTGCGATAGGCACCGAAGTAGAGGCGACCGACTCTCTTCGGTCCCTACGACCATCAGCATCGTCATCGTCATCGTTGAAGTATGATGCAGCTGTCGCCGCTTCGTCACTGCTGCTACCACTGTCTTCCCGCTCATCCGTCGGTGCGGCCGAAGCGAAATCCTCGATATGGATCTCGGGGCCGAGCGAGACGGGTGATGATGAAGTATGGGCGCTGCTGCTGCTGCCGCCGCGTTCGTCACCGTGAGTTGTGGAAGAATCAGAAGCGGGACGACCGGCGACGGCGGCGGTTTCCAGATGAGCGTTCTCGGGACAAGACGCCGTTTCTACCACCGGTTTCTCCTTCTCCTCGTTTACTGTCGTTGAAGGATCTTGGTTCGACGAGGAGCCATTAGGGATATGGGTGTGATTGTCGTTGGTGCCGGTGTTGGGATTGGGGGAATCCATCGCTAGAGCGTTCCGCAGCCGTTCTTCGACTTGTTGATGTCTCCTTGTTTTGCGCCCGCCCCACCAGATGAGAACGCCGGCCACTATACCGGAGACCTACACGAGAACGGGGGAACGAGAGAGAGATCAGGTTTTTTATGGGCGAGCGGTAGGTAGGTGACTGGTACATACGAATGCGAGAGGAAGCGTTGTTGCGGTCGTCCAGTCTGGTCGTTGGAATCGGTTCATACTCCACATACATGCGCTGAGCAGAGCCTATAGAAGCCTTTGTCAGTTGTATGTTACTGAGTGAATTATGACGGAACGTACTTGGAAGAACGAATTGAGATCATTGCACACGCATATCCAGAGTGCGATGCTGGAAACAAGGATCAGTACGGGGAAATGTCTACCTGAGAAAAACGCCTTACTCGATAGGGAACGCCTGCATAGGAAGCAACGAGGTGAACTGCGAGTTCGGAGAGAATAACATTCTAAGACGCTTACCCTGTGGGTTTGTGTCCCGTGCGGACGATACCATGTCTGAGACTGCGCGAACTTATGCTGCTCTATAGATTAGATGATGATGTAAGTAATTATCGGTTGTGCAGAAAGAGAGACGATACTCAACGATAGTGCAACTCGGCTTGTTCCTTCTCTGTCAGGACGTGAACGTAATTCTCGTCGTAGGCGGGATCTGGCAAATCATCCGGGTCATACAGCTCTGGTAGATTGGCCATCCGACGAAGTTTCGTGATCCGCCGTTTATAGTACCAGATTTTTCCTATTCCTGTTTCATAGGCAGGTTATATGCGGGTTTAATGGGGAAGCTGGACCGTAGCTATATACTTACGGTAAGTATCCAGCGCACGGAAGGGTATAAGACCAATACTGGTAGCTGTGAAGAGACCGCATAGGATCTGCTGGCATAGTTCTACCCAGAAGCCTTGCGTATTATCATTGTGTAAGTTGATCCACTTGACCAAGAATAGGACCAAGGCGGAACCCCAGAATACTGGTCAAAATTATCAGACATTCTGAGAATACAACTGAAGGAGCGGCCATTGTACGGACCAACGAGGAAGCCATATATAGATACGATGATCTACGGAATGATGAGTACTTGTACCTTTGGAGCTGAGTTGTTCGGATACATACCCCCATGGCTATTCGGGAGAGGTGTGAGGATTCATCGCGAACTGGATAGTGGAGTCACCTACGAGTTTTCATGAAAGACCAAACTCCACGCATGATTCGCTTGAACTGCTGGCGTTTGGTCAACACATCTTCGATGTGTCTGTCGAGATTGTCCTCATTCTGCCGGCCGTCCTCTGCATTGGCATTGGGGTCTCGAGGAAGCTCCGGTAGCACAACGACAGGTTTCCGATTGTAAAAGGGTAATGGGGGACTAGATACGGCGCAAGGTCAGTTTAGTTTGCAGTAGTATCGGGGATGACATACATGACAATTGCATTAGCAGCATTAGTTAGAGTGGAGACAGTAGCGATTTGGGGATCTGGTATATGCTTTGCTCAGTCGGGCATCACGAAACGCATTCGGGGTCAATTCACCTATCACATCCAAGTGTTCAACGATATCGTCGTGATGATGCTCCTCGAATGGATCTTCATTCGCATCAGCATGCGAGCTGAGCGCACTCCCGACGCGGCCGGGCTCGTGGCCTGGGTCCACAGGGATGAGGATGTTCTCAGCGGGACCTTCCAAGGAGATCATATCCGAATGCCGACTTTGACTATGCGAAGAGATGCTGCGCCTAAGACGGCCCATGAAACTTGGCTCCGGAACCGTTAAGCCCTCCTGAACAGGGGAGACGGGCATCCTGGTAGTAGTGCTCATGATATGCTGCCGTACTCTGCTGGGCATCCTGGTAACACGTTTGGGCATTGTCTCTGTATCTGCTGCCGGGGGACCGCTGACGGTATGAGATCGTTTGCGAGGGCTCGCGAGGGATTTCTCTTTCTCTGCATTTCCAAGAGTTTGCTCGTTAAGAGAGAGTGCGCCAGGGGTACTTGGGCCAACTAGCTGGGCAGAACGTGACCTTGGACCCAACGAGGGGCGAAAACTAAAGTAGTCGCCCGCTCGATCATCTTGGTTTTCTGAGAGGGCAGCATAACTTCTCTTGACCCGCACAGAGGGAGCCATGGTATGATAATCGGCGGTGGTACGTCCAGATGATGAAGCAAGAAATGAGGTGTCCCAAGAGAAAGTAAGCTGTGAATGGCCCGTATGATGGGCAGACGGAAACTATGAGGACATGCTAGAGAGAAAGAAACCGACGTTCGGTAGGTGGATGGAGACGGCCCACTAGTCCTGGTGGCTCGAGGACGCCGTTCCAGTCCGACGTCAGTCAGGGGCAACTCTAACAGGCGCCCATACTGGGCTCCAGCCTCGACCCACATAAGCCGTCTGACTAACAACCAACAGCCACCATTGTCAGACTTCTCCAGCCCGTTTCAAAGTCCTTGCCACAATTCGAGAGCAAGAGAGAGCATTGAATAGCAATAATACGATAGATTACAGAGATGCGCGATTAAATAGACTCCTCAGTATCTCGGCTATATGCAGAGCTCGAACTGTCCGTATGATGTATATTAGGCCGGTCAGGTACCGGCAATGGTGGGATAGACGACACAGAGGATGTTGTCTGGAAGAGTTGCAACGTTAGTCAGGAAAGCAGCAAACAGGCAGCTACAGCACATACACTGGTAGATACGTCCGAGTCGACGCTACCCCGCACTTTCGAGTGCGAACGCTTGAATAGACTCAGCATCCTCGGCCGCGAGCGAGTTTTGGCACGCTCAGTAGGCACCGCAGTCATGGGCTCTGGATCTGTCGTCAGACCGAGCTCGGAGAGGTTCTCCGAACTGTACATCGGTGTTTTCCCCTTGCTATCGGTGCTCTCACTCGTCGAGTCCTCCGATTTGTCGTGATGCCCGAAACTCATGAACGGCAGCAGCTTGGGCGTTGTACCCTTGCGCTTCGGTGTCTGGCTGCCATGGTGGCCTTTGGCGCCCCATTTCGTCTTTGAGATGAGTTCTCGAGCAACAGGCAGCACTGGAACCAGGGGCTGGTTGAAGGCCATCTTGACCCATCCCTTCCAGTTACGACCAGACGGGATAAATTGGTCCACCAGCTCCTCGAACTGTGAATAGCCGTTAGAG
This sequence comes from Lentinus polychrous, assembly GCA_000787475.1. Taxonomy (NCBI): domain Eukaryota; kingdom Fungi; phylum Basidiomycota; class Agaricomycetes; order Polyporales; family Polyporaceae; genus Lentinus; species Lentinus polychrous. The sequence goes on along the minus strand of JSYW01000440.1, from coordinate 12,235 downwards.
ACAGATTGCACGAAGCTGTGAAGCTGTGAGGACCTCCACTTACACTCCACGTCTGGTTACGGTACTCCAAGTCACGCGTCCGTATCCGTGCATCGCGGCACAAGAAGGAGTTCTCCTTCTGGATACTCAAGAGCAAATGCAAACTGGTGGATATCATTAAGTTTCCTTCCTAAGGGGATAGGTAGAAGACATATACCTTGCGATTCGCACCCAAATGAATGTCTTCTGATTCGACCGATACTTCATCTCCATAGCGTCATCCGTCTCTCTGCGCGACAGCGCACCACGCTCCCTGTCATCGTACGCACTTCCTCCTTGTCCTGAAGGATTGGACGAAGCACTCGCAAACAGGAAATCCGACGACTTGGTTCTCTGGAGCGACCTAGGAGGCTGCAACGTATCTTGTCGGGCAGTATTGCGCAGATCCGTGAACGACCTAGACGTATGCACCCTTCGCACAGCGGGAGGAACGAGTCGACTGGAATCGAGCGATTTGCGGGACGAAGGGAGGACATCTGTCGAGTTCCGACGAGGGGAGAGGAGACCGTTCGGAGAGGTAGGAGAGTTACGCGCAATATCAGGGTTATCTGCTCCTCCCGAGTTCGCCTTTTTGTTCCTCGCTCGGCGGGCTGGCCAGACATACTCCATGATCTTACGCCCGACGCGGGTATCAATCTGCAGGCGCATAGGGTGCAGAGTGAGTTGAAACGCCTCATAGATGATGATACCTCCAACAGGCGGCAGGACTGTCCAATCTGCTAGAAGGAACAGATTTTGCTGCAAAGAACCATTACGGTTAGCGAGCCCTACTGACTGAAATACGGCGATATGAACACACTTTCACGAGGGGATGACTAGACTTCTCTTCGTACTTGGACAGAATCTCCGTCCACTCAGCATCCGCGGAACCATCGAACGCCTGGAGATCACCGACCGTCAGATTATTGACAGTCGACCCATCCTGGCGATGCAACCAATAAAAGTCGATATCCCGAACGGCCAATTTCGCAAGGAGCTGGTCCTTCCGGTCAAGCATCCGATACGAGATTTCAGACGAAGAAGCATGCAAGAGCAAGGCAGACTTTTGTCCCGCATGGCCTTCAACTTTCTCCTGCGCGAGCCTGATAGCGTCAAATACGAGATCTAACTCCTCCGCGAGCAAAATGACGTGAGCTTCAATCGCGAGTTTCTCCCTCTCCCCGTCCTCTCCGAACCCTACGAGTTTCCGCTCGGCCTCTTGCTTCAATTCGACGGCGTGGCGCAGACGGGCTTGTAGACTGGCAACGACATCAGCCGCGGAAGAAAGATTGGTAAAGTCGTAGCTGAAGAGCATCTTTTCCAGACGATCCGAACGGACTTTGTGTGCCGCGTCGGAGAAGAGCAGGAGGTTAGTGACGATGTGAGAGATGGCCTGGAAATGCCTGTCATTCGCAGAGACCGTGAATCGAGGGACATGAAATCGGATCAGATCCTGTTAGAGGTCGTCAGAGAAACGCTGCAGTATGCAAAATTGATGTCAACGACCGACCGTTTGGTTCTGCAGATGGTTGTGCATCGGATCTGCGTGGTCACTCGTCTTTGCTACAGCGGTGATGTTGTTCTGCAATCGCAAACGGTTGAACTTGTCATAATGGAAGCTTGCATCCGTCTGAGGGACGAGTCGATCAAACAAGGAATTGTCACAGCGCAAATCAACCAGGACTTCGAGCGGAACGAAGCCTTCGCCTTTGTTGATTGAAGAGGGCGAGAACGTCTGCAAGCCGTTCAAGGAGGCAAAGTTCCTGTAACGCAGAGGGATGATCAAAGGAAACCTACTCGTGAATGTCGGGAAGACCCTACCTTGTCAGGACCGTTCCGCTCACGGGATCGTCTGCATGCGTGACATCTACAATTCCGTACGTTTGCAACTTTCCCTGCACGGCTGCCATAATCGTGACAGCATCCGCGTCCGCCTCGCTTTTCAAGACAATCTGCGGCTTCAATAGAAGGCAGAAGTGACTCTTCTGTAGCGAAACACCTTCAGACCACCCACTCATCGGATCGATTTCGTCCACTGAATCCGATGCAGGCATATGCTCTACCGCGGGATGTGTACCAGTCTCGCCCGTGAATATCTTGCGGACTGCCATCGCAGCGGCTTGTGCACCGGTAGCAGGCCTAGGTTCCTTCTCCATCGTGTCTTGGGTATTAGCTGCAGCCATCGCAGCCTGATCTCGGATGAACTTGACAGCACTACAAGCCGGTGAACAAGCCGCAACAAAGTGTATTGACAATGAGAGAACTCACCGAGTAGCCATGTGATATTCCATTCCTCGTCTTGCACGAGAGCAGTAGTAGTATTGTAGTAATATCTGCAGTACAGTATGTGCGTCAGGGAATACATCTTTGCGGGCGGAAGAAGAACGTACATCGCGAATCGTATTATCCATAAATAATTGTGGGCAATGCACTTGATACACATTACTGAACTCCGCCCATTCATGAGGGGAGACGCTATCGGAGGGCATGTAGTAGCTTTGTCGGTCGCCCTTATTCGAGCTTTGTGCGGCGGCATCAATCTTTTCCAGATGCTTCACATAGTCTTCTAATAGACTCAGCATCTTGCGAGCATCACTGCTCTTCTGCAGTGGAATTCAGTAAGTTGTTGTCAATAGTAGCTAGACATTCACAAACCTTCGATTCATAGCCACTCGAGCCTGAAGCTCTTGATTCCTGCCGCAAAACAGCTTGTAGCTCTGCTATGCGCGTTTCGGCGAGCTCGATTTGCACTTGTGGAACGGCTGCGAGATACTCAGTAACGTCATTCTTTTAGAGCGTGAGTATGACCCACATGCTTCGGTACCCAACAGACAAAGATGCGTGTCTTCATTGCCGAACTTGCTAACGTCGATGCGGTCGCCAGATACATGTTTATCCCATGCTCGCCTGAAGTACGTGAATCGAGGGCAAGACACGGCGGGAAGCAGGTGCAGGGTAGGTACCGCTTCCGAGGACCAATCCGTCTCGACAAAGTCATCGTAATCGACCCATACAGAATCAAGGGGAATGATCGGAATATCCTCCCTAGCCCTATATGCCTTACCCCACGAAGACGATTCCAGAGGTACAGTCTCCTTGAGAGGATCCGGGAAGATAGCAAGCATGGCACGCAGTTCGAGATCTTTCATCACGACCTCCACCGCGTAGAACGGCTTATGCACTATAGTCTTCGATCCACCGTCGGGAGTTTTGATCGTACTCTCCTGTGCTCGTTGGTGCATGTCTGCTTGGAAATGACCTATTTTCGCCTTAACCCCAACGAACGGCGTGACGCCATCTTGCCAGGCATCACAGGAATTGTCCATGTATGCATGAGATACAAAGAGCTTCGGCACCGATATCCGATACTTGATGGTTGCAAGATGTTGGCCGAACTTGGGGGAAAGCGGCCGCTTGTGCTTGTACCGCTTGCCCTGACGAATGGGTGGCGTCTTCACGTCGAATAGCGACCACCAAGCCCAGAAGTGCGCAAAGAGCTTTGGTGAGAGATGTATGCTATTGAGCTGTTGGGGGCGACCTTTGGATATCGCTGATGTTAGGGATATGGATAGGTGAATGAAATCCGACCGGAAGCCGTTGTATGAATCATCGGCAGACTACAGCATGTTATCAACTAAGTCAAGATGGATGCATCATAGTTAGCTTGGTCACCGCACCTTCAGTTCCGGTTTCGTGTATTTTCTCTCTAACATTACTTCGTAGTGTGGCCGGAACGTAAAGAGTCGACATCGACGCTGAAAGGGTCTACCCACACAGTCTGGGCATTCGGGACCGCAGGATCGTTCCAGAGCTATACCTACACCGAATCGTACCCCAGATGTAAGTTTTGCGCAGACCTTCTGATACCTCTGAGACTTCTCAGCCTTCTGGGGATATGTTGATGATTTTGTTCGTGTAGAATTGGTAGACTCGCCGAAAGAGCGTTCGATGCTGCATAACACACTCAATCATGACGGCGTCGAGGTTTGGAGACGGGTGCTCACTTTGGAACCGTGATGAACATGGAATCGCTGATGACTTGTATCAGCTCTTTCTGCTCGTTGGGTTGACCTATCAATAATTTAGGTTGTCCGCGCCAACATAGGGCGAAGCCTGCACCGACGCCCCGCAAGTCATATGGATCCCTTGAGCCTAAGAAATGTGTCGCCCGAATAAGCATGGCAAACAATGTATATGACGGCTATTTCACCTTTCATATGGAAGTGGACGTCCCCGTTGAAGTCTACTTGGAAGCGCCAGTGGAACACTAGGCGAATCTACACCAGACCAACATTACACGGGAACAGCGAGGTAACAGTAGAATGGGCTTACCTTGTCCCAAAATCCGATCGGAGGTGATTCATCACGAGGTGAGTGCGAAAGGGTATCGATGATGCGCATGAAGTCCTGAGTGGCTGGTGCATAGCTCGTGCCCCAAGCGAAGTCGGAGATACCATCCGTCATGACACGAATCACAGGCTTGGCGTAACTTTTCACAGGCATGATGGTCTTGGGCACAGGGATGACCAAGGGAGAGGCCCCATACAAGCCAGCGTTTGCCTCAAGAACAACACAATCTACCCATTGCACTGACCGATCGGTGCCCATCTCTTCCGCAATGACGATGTCGCCGTCGAACTCTAGTCCTGCTCGCGGCCGAGTGGAGTGAGCAGGAATGTTGAGTAATGGCAAAGGGTACTCCCGATATGCGACTCGCAAAGATGCCACCGAGAAGGTCAAATGAAGTGGGATGAGCAATGAGTATTGTGTATCCAAAGGAAGTCCGTCGCCCTCTCTGAAGAGGAACTCCGGGATGTTGTCCATAGGGAAAGACGGTCCGGTCAGTTTGAGTGTCAGATTGTCCCACGTCATACGGAAAAGCGGGGGTACATGATCAGGAGGGGTGACGGGGACGAGGTCGTCATATTCCATTCCATACAATGGAACGTCTCCGCCAGCAGCATGTACCTGGGCTTGCTCTTTGCGACGCTGGTGAGCATGAGACTGCCGGAACTGTGACTTCCACGCGCTTGAGTGTAACCGATCCAGTCTTTCGCGAGCTTCTGAGATAGATACACTGTGTTCGGGGGTGAACTGGAAGTCGGAATCCACCGCACCAGCAGACGCCTCGTTCTGCTCTGCAGCCAGAATTGTGGCCACCTTTGCATGGAACGCCTCGTCTCGCTCTTGTCGAAGCCGAGCAGCCTCGAATCCAGCCCGCCAGATAAGACCGAGACGTGACTCGATGCCTTCGTCAGCTGCCTCTACCACCAGACACCCGACCTCGAGTGTCAAGTTGGGAACAATCTTGGCATCCTCTGCCTCGGGAGTAGGGGGGTTGGAGAATAGGCCTGAAGGTATCATATGGACGAGGTGCTTAATGCTCTTGATAGACGCATTGATATTCAGTATGAGATCAGCGAGGACAAAGTCGAATGGAATTCGCAAGCGGCAGCTAGTGCCAGATACAGCGATTGGAATTGGTTTCGTGTCAAGTTGTGCGCCTACAGAGAAGTCGAGCAGGCGAGCAATCTCCTCCCAATGCACGTAAGGAGCTCCGTCTTGGGTTCGTTCGAGAGATGTGGCCAGAACCATGGATTGCCATCGTAGGTTCACGTCTTCGGACGAGTTGAATTGACCCGAGATCAAACGCATGCGCGTGTATAGTTTAGATTTGAGAGGGAGCATGAGCAACAGTTGAATTTGGTCAACCTGGAATGCAATCCCTATAGACATAGAGGATTCTGACGACCTGCGGCTCTTTGGTTTCCCTGGTGGGAAGATAGTCCCAAGTGTCTGGGTAGCGAGGAGCAGGCTGTAGATATTGGCCAACTGTAGCTTTGCTCGAACTCCGGAGATGTCCAACGATACTTGGCAATGTGTGAGGATGGTAGACTGTTTTAGAGAAGTGATCGGTGCACCACTAAGAATCACATCCGCCACGATGTTATTGATATGGAAGTACTCCTTGCGACGATAGTCCTCATTTGTATCGCCGATACCGTACGGGTCATCAGCAACGAGGGGTGTCGCTACCGTGTCCCGGACGGCGAAGTTTCGTATCCTCGCTTGCGCAAACACGGCTGTGTTGACATTGTCGATGTCAGGGGTCACCTTGCGGCTGTAAGCCTGGGCTACAAGCTCATCAGGTAATGAGAGCTTCAAGCGGCCTTCCCGCCTGGATAACCCATGAGGTTTGCGCTCCAAATGTGCTGCGCTAAGCGCACAATAATGAGCGGAGACACCTGCATGACATGCTATCCCCCGTGACAGATGGAGTTCATCGTCGGGTGACAGGTCCCGACTGGTGACATAGAACATAATCCGTGCGATGGAGAACGTCACATCCAGCCCAGAAAGCTTCAACTCCTTCCTCTCCGAGGGTGGTTTCTCGTCCATACTCGCAAAGATTGAACCAAAGGTGGCCGTCAACGCGCGGATAACGTCAGGTTGCCAGAGCTCGATAGATAGTGCGTCGGATGCAATTTGGGCTTGCAAGAAGAGCGAAGACATGTCGATCGAGACAACAATGCCAGGAACCTCCGAAATATTGCCCAATGCTTGACCAGTACCTTGAACCTGTAGTCCATCCAAAGAGAGGATTGACTCGCCAAAGTGAGAGGTTGCATCGCCTACCCTCTCAGCGAGCTCATGATGTAACCCAACGCGTGCGGATACGAAGACGGGATGTAATGTCAGCTGGAAGCCAAGGTCCATACATAGTCGAGGGCAGTCCGGCACCTTGAATTGCTTTCCGGGATGAGAATCTGGAATGGCGGAGAAGTGGGAATATGCTGTACAGATGAGCCCATTTGAACGTGTTTCCAATGCAAACGGTCGGTCATCAACGTGGAGAGTAGGTGAGATGAGGCGTAAACAGATGTCACCAACGTGAAGACCGAACTGCACCCGAGGAACTCGAGATACAACCGGCGTCGTCTGCGTAGGGGATTTCTTTACTTCAGGCTTTGGACGCCATGCCCGAAGGAAGAACTGGATCACTTCCAGACGTTCGGTCATCTCGATCTTGCCCATGGAAATCTGTACGAGGAGCACTTGCGCATTGGGATCGCCCGTCAAGAAACTTGGACCAGCCAGCCAGGGAGCAGGCCATTGAGACGCAACTGCCTCCAGTGTGATCGGACCGACGCCAATGATACGCAAATGTTCCGATACCCCTGCAGATCTAATCCGATCTACAGCCAACTCGCGTACGGAGAAGCCGAACTCGTAGATGTTTGCACATAGCGCGTCAGATTGGGTATCTGCTCGTCCTAGCCATTCCCGATGAAGGGGGTTGCGATTTGGATGGCTCAAAGCAGTGTGAACGTTTATACTCCGCAAAGTTGTGCTGAGAATGCATTGGTCCTCTTCAATCACTATGCGCTGCTTGACGGTGACACGAGATATGTTGATTTGTATCGACTTCAAGGCCGCTATACGGGACTACAATCGGGTTACTGACTGATCTGAGAGCACAAACTCGAATACATACAACAAGGACGTGACTGTTCAGCCTGCGCACCGGCGGCCTTTTGAGATTTCGACGGAAACGCATGGACGCCTGTTTAGCTCGTGTCAATTGCATACCGAGAATCACCCTTGACGAAAACATACGGAGAGCACGCTTGCAAATGCGGGGTGACTTGGCGTGAACTTGAGACTTGACGGTGATATTGGTCGACCACTAGCAATCTCTGCATTTAACTCGTCCTCTCGCATTGCTTGATCTGAGAACTCCTTTGCAATACGCAACAGATGGTCAAGCTTAATAGTGATACTGTCCACACCCACTCCAACTTCCAGACTGTGGTGTTGAATGCCATGATGAGGGTCGAGGGTAGCTGAAGTCGACAATTTCAGGGTAGGGACATTGAAGAAAGGGTCACGACTAACTAGTATGACCACGATGTCAGTGAAGATGGAACGATGATGTGAGCACACGATTTGCTCACCGTGCTGTAGCGAGTCCGAACCGCCGTCCGTATATTCCCCTCGTATTCCTTCGATATCAAGAGATAGCGACGCCAGGACTTCCGTAGAACCCCAAGCTCTATCCCAAGTCCTGCGAAGACTATTCGCGAGTCGCGCGTTCCATTGCACAACACTCGAAAACCGTCTATGAACGGTTTCTCGGCCCTTCACCACTTCCTGTCCGTCCAGCTGGGAGAGTTTGACACTCGTCGTGAGTTTGGCTTTCTGGATTACGAACGCAGACCCAGGAACACAGTCCGAAGTGATGCTGGCAGAGTCGAGCTCGAAGTATAGGGCTTGTGTAAGGGCAGGTAGCCCACGGATGGCGAAACGGAGGACTCCAACTACACATGATCGCACTACAGGACGCAGGTACGGATCAATAGTGAAGTAGACCTCTTTGACAATGTATGCAGAGAACGCTTTTAGGCGGCGTCCTAGAGGGGTAGGTCGAAGTTCAGCTAGTACCGACATCATACTTGGGGTGTCGGGAGTAGGGCTGTAAGGCGGGTCTGCCGCCCTCGGTAGAACCTTGCATAGGTGTAGCTTGAATCCTTCAACTTTAATCGAGAAGCGGCCAGGTTCCTCTGGAGAGGGACGATGGTAGGACAATCCCACCCGGTCGACGCGTACGATAGTACCTCCAGTATGGAAGAAAATGCCGCGTATAGACCTTAGACTGATACTTCTAACCCGAAGACGTTTCGACACCAGTCGCAAGAGGTAGGGTCCCAGAAATGTTCTGAATGCGAAGGAAAGCGTTAGGATGCGTAGAAGCCATACCAGTATGGTGTGCCACAATGTAGCTTCCGGTGAAACGACAAAGAGTGTCTGTAGAGCAAAGGAGGGACTAGAAAGCATTGACATCGTGACGGGTGATTGGGCCAAGTGATTACGGTGGGTAGGGTATTTCGTTACCGGAGCGGTTGGTATCGTTGTGGACTAGGATACATGAGGTGTGTTTGCAATTGTGTGAATCGTCGGATTTGAGCTGAAGCACTTGTGAAGTCGTGAGGTACAGCACTCGGCGGCGAGTGCAAGGCCGCAGGCGGTTATGACTCTGAGCATGATGGTCTTCTCAGACTCCGCGTGCATTGACAAAGCGCTTTGTCTCAGCCGTCTCAAACGGTCTCATGGAGATATCGCCTCTCAAGTATCTATTTTGGGACACAATGTACAGGTATGTGTGTATGTGAAGAACTGCAGAATGTCTCCAACCAGTCAATCCGATGCGCCGGTATACTGGATCCGCCAACCTAACTAGTTGTCTTCCGCGTCAAGGCCCAAAACACTTCGAAGTTGGTTGAGTCCCTGGCATCATTGAGACAACAGTGGATTGTGCAACTCACCATTCCTCAGATTCTCGTCTTGATGGAATATAAGCGGAAAATCCGAAGGAGTTTCCCAGAAAAGACCCCGGATTGAATACATGACACCCCTCGTATGTCATTTGGTATCGGTCGTATTTGTCTGCTAGGACGAGCTAGCAATTGCAGAGCAACGTTAGGACAACGCCGTACGCAACTAGTATACTGAATCTCACCGCGGTAGGTAAGGGATATAGCCTAAAAGCGTGATCAAAGTCGGATAGCACCGGTTGTATCGATATCGTGAAAGGGAGTAGATGGCTTTGGTCTAGCAGCGATTGGACAAGCTACAGAAATGTTTCGGTCAGTCGAACACGGGCAGGCTTGAACAATGAGACACCTCACATAACGTTTGAGGTCGTCGTTCCTCACATCAGGCTTTACTCCTACCAGGTTCCGCAACATCCTGGCCATCAAATCCTCTCTGAAGATCACAATCTCCTGTTCGAAGAACTTGATACGACATGGATTAGTTGCAAAGTGAACGTGCGGCAGTCTCGACTTCATGCGAGACGTGAAGGTCGATAACAGTGGCCGTCGTGGCAACACTGAATTGGCACTGATGTCCAGTGGACCAGGAACAACGACGAAGTGAGTATACCGCGCAATTGCAGGGTATGACGATATTAGATCTGCAAGCGCATCGAAACCCTCTGCCAGGTCGTCCGTTAATATCCATGTCACCTGTCAGGAAGGATGTGCAACTCACCCTGATACCGTCTAACCTCCCTACCGTTCCCTTGGGCTACGCCGCGACTTGTAAAGCTACCACAGAGGATTATTAGCTTTGGAATGAAACTATTCTCAACGCAATGATCAAACATCTTCCGTATGCCAACCAGCGTATCAGGAACGTCAAGCCAAACATCGGACAAAACGAAAAACCGTAGATCTGCTAGGTCTGTCTGCACACGATTTGCCAATTGCGCCTAGAGCAGGGTATCATTAGTTCAGTTCCGAATAGTCGGGAGATAGCACTTACATCCTCAAGAAGAGTGGTCGCTCCTTGACCCAGGAAGTCGATATGTCCGTAAATAGATCTGGCGGCGTTGCGACTCTCACATGGAGGATGACCGATAGCTATAACAATCAATGTCGCATCTTCTGTATAGTCGCCTTCAACAAGGGCAAAGCAACCTTCCGTGAACAACCCTTCACTTGGTTGATCCTGGTGGTGTGTCAGACGCGTGCAGACAAACGAATTGGTGGATAATAGGGAGCTTACCAGTTGACTGAAGTCAAGTTCCACCGAGCCATCTTCATCTTCGAGGCAGATCTTCCCTTCTTTGGAATGCGCGAGCATTCCAAATAGCAAGAAACGTTGCCCCGCCCGTCCAAGCAGCTGTTTCGTCGACCCGAGCTAAACACAAGTTAACATATATAGATGAGACTGAAGAGATATGGGTATTCTTACAGTGAGAAGGCGCTCCCTGTCTCGCGTAGGTAGGGTGGAAGGGGAAAAGTGGTCGTTTCTCATCACAGTTTGCTTGATGATATTGAGTCTGTTGCGCATGGCAGTGATTCTTGATTCAGCAGACCCCGATACCAAGCGTTTCCCCGACGCTCTAGTTAGTGAGTTAGGTAACTGCGGTAGATGAGAGCGGAAAGGGACGCACTAACAATTCAAACGCACTTTTCTCATGGGACCAATTCCATAGAGGCATTTCGAACGCGTTGATGTAGTATAAATGACTTTCTGGGTCAAGAAGCTCGAAGTCATCATCGTCCTTTCCATTCTCGCCATTTTGGAACGCGTCATACACGCGTTTGAGCACATCGAGAGAAACCTTCATGGGAGCATCTGCGCCCGTCAGTAAGCTTGAGCCAGAACACGATAGGTAGTGACAGACCATCTTGCTTATTGTACTCTTTCGCTATCCACTCGATGGAGAATTCAACATCTTCGTCGGGAATCTCGTGCGAGTCGAGTATTTCTTCGAGATATTCTAATGCCTCGGGACCAAGAGAGTGGCTGTATTTGCGGAATACCTTCGGATCCTGTAAGAGCTGGAGAATCATCTCCTAGGGATTTTACGCACCTTGATAATAGTTCTTTGCCGTTGATCTGCCATTGGAGAGGTTCAGTATCGCAACGGTGGTAGAGGTTAGATCGAGGCGCGAAGCGAACAATTACAATGGTGATCGGGACGCGTCCGAATCGAATAGACATCGCGACGCGTCACGCGTGCAACCTGCGCGTCTCTGCGCGTCTGAGGCCGATCATCCGAAATTGGTAAGTATCCAAGAACGTTCAACAACTTCAAGCCTGCACGTTTGTCCACCCACGTTTAGCTCGATTCAAGTGAACTCACGATTGTCGTCTCCACGTATGTCTGAAGACGAGTAGTAACACATCGATAGATACATTGCAACCACAATATATACTACTGGACACATGATGAGTTTTTGAATACGTGTGGCCATACTGACCTCAGCTCCTCTAAGTGGGTGATGACCTTTATACCTGCGGGCAAATCTACCCCGTTGTTCGATATCTCTTTGACTTTCCCCCCTTCGACAACCTCCATACCCTGCTCACAGAAATGGACGCAACTGCCCCATCCAAGGTTGTAGGCGGCGTTGACATTTGTTCTACTATCGTCCACGAATAGGCACTTTGAAGGATCGGTTACACCGGCTTTTTTCATGGCCTATAAAGGTTGCCATAAGAAAGTTACTCTGAGACTGAGAGGAAATGAACAGCACGCACATTCTCGAAGAATTGTTGTTCAGGCTTGCAAGAGAAATTAGGTTCAGCGTAGTCACAGTAAACTACGCCTTCTATGAGGTCCTCTACTTGCAGAATTCTGAGTACACGATAGGCATGCTATGAAAATCGCATGATGTTAGATGTTACCGCGATCCCATATGCAAGG
>JSYW01000439.1:0-11241 GCA_000787475.1 Lentinus polychrous | reverse complement strand
CCGGGATCAGGTTTGATCATATCCTCGAGGGGGAGAGAACCGTCGCATTTGCGGTCAAAGTCAAGGGGATCTGGACACATGTAGGTGAACAATGGGAAACGTCTCTTGGTCGACAGCGGTTCCTCACCGACATGGTGGTGGCGTACCAAGCCTCGCAATGCTAGCCCAAATTGCGTGTAGTACTTGTGATGCAACTGGGTGGCTTCATCGTCGGGAAATCCAAGTTCGACAAAGTACGCTGTATGCCCGATCTGATTCAGGTCGAGTATATCAACACAGAGGGCATCATACCATGTATGCGCTTTCCCATCTCTTGGGATATCTTTGCGCTCGCCGAGTACAGGGTATTGTCAATGTCTAGCCATATGATATAGCGATCATCTGGCGAATTTGAGTGTCTAACTGCGATCGAGTGAGTTGAGGGCCATAGGGACCTGCATCCACAACCCACCGTCGGACGTAGATTCGGTTGCAGCCATTCTGGGGGCGGGAGAACGAGAAAGCAGAGATAGTATAAAGTATGACTCTATGAGACCTATGTTACCGATGCTTTTGCGAGGCTATATATGGCCATGTAATGCAGCTGGAGAGAGTGGCTACAGATGGATCGTAAGCGACACTTAGTAAGGAGGCGTCACCGGTGCAGGCGCGAGCAGAAGATTGACCAGTGCAGCATTGTTACAACCACCTCACACAACAAATCGTTCGTAGCCGAGCAATGTGCCTATGACACCGACGCCCTATCTCGTATCTCTCATTTCCACTTATCCCGCGCACCTGGTCTGGAACTGGAACTACTTATTGCCTCGAAGCTGTAATCTCCACTTTCGGTCTACATGACATCTACAAACCAACCTCCTCGTCTGTCCGGGCGCGACATATTCGACGCGACATTATCTGGGGCCCAGGCTCGTCCCTTCATCCCACGACTGCGCTCCGATCCACCACCATACCATCCTCTGCCTCACAGTCTGCTAGAGTTCCGGGAACAGGAGGGTGCAGATAACAGAGAACAGAGGTTCCGCAAACTATGGAAGAAACTGCCAAAACGTCTGCGCCGGCATGATCAGGACAACGAGGAAGTCTCCAGAGAATACCATGTGGATCGTGCAAAGGGCTTGACACGGGAGGGTGCAAAACGTCTGGAACAAAGGTACGAGGATGAATTGCTCGGGTATTGCGGGGGGCATACATCTGGCTTCCGCAACCGAAACGTGAGTTGGCAAGACTTCACAAAGTATGCAGAAGCAAAGGAAGCCGGTGCGTCTCGCAACCCATTCAGCGAAGCATCTATTGATGGCCATTCGTCCTCAGAACTCTGGCGCATATTCCACGACGAGCTCGATCTGGATGGCAACGGCCATCTAGATGCTGAGGAACTCGCGGTAGCCCTGGACAAGGCTGGTATGTGCATTGACGTTGTAGTATATGACGCACGCTTCCTGACACAAAAGTACTAGGAATTGAGATCTCCCCATCTACCTTGTCCGAATTCATGACATTTATGACGGAGTCACCACATTCCCATGCCGTTAGTTTCCAGGAATTTAGGGACTTCCTACTACTTCTACCACGCAAACCTTCGACAGAGGAGATTTACCGGTATTATGAGGTAAAGCGATTTCTAGGTGACGACGGTAGAGGAGCAGCGCGTGTAAACATGGAAGGTATAGAAGAAGCTGCACAACGTGTCCCCACATTCACTGACTTTACCTGCAGGTGATGTCTCCCTCAGCGCGGAGGACATGATCACAACTCGGCCATACACACCTTCGGGGAAGGATGTGACGGAAAATCTGATAGACCACACGATGGGCGTCGACGAAGACGATCTAGGTGAAGAAGATATCGTCGACGAAGAAGAGCACCACAGTCTGCTCGGCGGCTCATTAGCCGTACGATACCTTCTTGCTGGAGGCGTTGCCGGCGCTGGTGAGCAGAAGCTAGCCAGGTAGGGGGGACTGGACTGATTCATCGCCATTGTAGTCTCTCGCACATGCACAGCTCCCTTTGATCGTCTAAAGATCTTCCTCATCACACGGCCACCAGACTTAGGCGGTACTCCTCTGGGCTCTACCTCTCCTGCTCGGGGGTTTCGAGCGATAGCGAATGCCGTTGCCCGCATTTATGCGGAGGGTGGGGTACTGGGATTTTGGACTGGAAATGGGCTCTCAGTTGCAAAGATTCTACCAGAGTCTGCTATCAAGTTCATGTCTTATGAGACATCGGTGAGTTACCTCCCACTAGTATCTCGTCAATCTGACCCTGATGAGGCTGCATCAAGAAACGTATGTTCGCAAAGTATGTTGACCATGTCGACGACCCCCGTGATATCAGCGGCGTTAGTAGATTTTTATCTGGCGGTATTGGTGGAATAGCGAGCCAATTAAGTTCGTACCATTCAACCCTTGCTATCATGCACTGAAAGTAACTTCGTTTTAGGCATTTACCCGATTGAAACACTCAAGGTAACCTTTTTACTTAATTGCCTGTATGCGCTACTCACCTGTTCCTACAGACTCAAATGATGGCCAGCACAGGTGAACGGCGAAGCCTTTCCGAGGCTATGCGGCGTATATGGGGTCTTGGTGGTTTCAAGGCCTTCTATCGTGGCCTAGGCGTAAGTAGTGACCATGATTGACGACGGTACCCCAACTGACCTCTTTCTACGCACAGATAGGTTTGATAGGAGTCTTTCCGTAAGTCAGACTCGTTCATTGATATGCCTCTGTCCTGACACGCTTTGCAGTTACTCAGCTATCGATATGAGCACCTTCGAAGCCTTGAAGCTAGCATACCTTCGCTCAACGGGGAAGGATGAGCCAGGGGTTCTAGCTCTGCTCGCTTTCGGCAGCGTTTCCGGATCTGTCGGGGCCACCAGCGTGTATCCTCTGAACATGGTACGAACAAGACTCCAAGCTTCCGGTTCACCAGGACATCCGCAACGATATACTGGTGTGCTCGATGTTGTTCAGCAAACCTATTCCCGAGACGGGTGGAGAGGGTTCTACCGTGGTTTGTTTCCTACGCTGGCTAAGGTACATCTCATACCGCCCTCTCTTGCATTCTCAGACTCATGGCATCTTCGCGGACAGGTTGTTCCTGCAGTCTCAATATCATATCTTGTATATGAGTCGACAAAGCGGAAGTACGTGTTGCCCCGCTACTATCTCGCTTCGTGACTTACTCACCTTCTCTGATTGCAGGTTGGGCGTATAGCTGCTATTCTACTTGCTTTCATGTTACCCACTATCTTCATAGATCATATCCCACTTACAAATTAAATTTTCCCCTCGTAGTAGTTCACTCGTCATCGCTGTATCTCTTACACTCAGATTCCTCCATTACTTCCATTACCTCTACAATCACACCGGACTCGAGATCTCGCTTATATAATACACATTAGTAGCTCACTTGCCTCCGGTCTCCTGCACTCGTTTGAATTTGTTCCACATTGAATCCCCTGCTACCAGTCTCTCAATGGATTATCAACCTCGGTACCCACAGCCGTTCACCCTACAACAAGCAGTACAACTCGATGTTCCCTTGATTACCGAAGGTCATTGGGCACAACTGTTTGCGCCTGACGTGCACGACAGGCTGACACTAGACGATCATCGCCCTCAATTACGAAAAATATAGAGATTGCTCGGTTGCAAAACTCGTTGCAGCATCTCAGGCAAACCCAAGAGCAACTCCAGGAGGCTGTCGAGACCGATCCTGACCCTGAATTCACGAAGGCCATCGAGGAGAATGAGCAAGTCATGTACGTACATCTGCCACAGTGACGGTATTCCCCGGTAGTGAACTCTCCGGTTTACTCTAGTGGTTCTCAGTCGGAACGGATCACAATTTTGAAACTGGCCTTGACGGAGAAGGGTATTCCAACAAGTGCTCATTATGGCCTACCCGCCGCTGCACCCTCCCAAACCACCAGGGCGCCCGCTCAGCAGTCGTCGGACTCGGCCAGGTCGGATGGAAATGGGCGAAATACCGAACATATAGTTGATGACGGCGGTATAGACCTGTAACATCACGTTCGCTGTATCTGTAATGCTCAATTGGACGCAATATTGCTGTTCGGTCGTGACTTGCGATTGATCTTCGCCCGGACAGAACTCAAGGAACCGATCGCGAATTCGCCGATTCGAGTCAAGCGACGATATTTAGATGCGACCCATTTGATGAGGTCATAGGTACGTTCGTACCATTCAGTATAAGAACTGGCACCATCTTTCATCCGACTACCATTCCAATCGTATCGTAATTCAACGTTCCCTTCGTATCTTGTGAACGGCATGATTGCACTACCAGCTATCTTCTATGACATCCCTCGGAACCCTATAACGGCTGTGGGCTTACCCTTAGCTCTCGGTCTATTATTCGGTGCACCTACGCGACGTGTTGTTCAGGGACAATGGTACAATGTAAGTACACAACCTCCCCGATGGCAGGAAGTGGACTGAATGGGTGACACAATTGGCCAGGGCTTGCAAAAACCCCCAGGAATGCCTCCAAGGGCAACTTTCCCGATCGTCTGGTCGGCGTTGTACATCGGTATGCCTCAGTCCACTGACGCGTCCCATTGTCCTCATTAAGTTGCTTATAGCAATGGGATATGCGTCCCACCTTGTGGTCCAAGAATATGACAACGTCGCATATGGGTCAAGCGCGTGAGTGGTGCACTGATTAATACCGCGCGGTATCGTTTGACAACTACATGAACCGGTTCACGTCAACAGCGACGTTCTGAACAAGGGGTTGATTCTTTATTACGCCCAACTGTCGCTGAATTTTGCATGGACGACCCTATTCTTTGTCAAACGAAAGGTCAGAGAGAATCAACCCTCTGTCACGGTCTTCTGCCAAAACGCTGAACGGTATTACATTATAACTAGGTCGGGCCGGCTTTGATAGACAGCATGGTCTTGACGGGGACAACGACATACATGACGGTAGGTCTCAAGCGTTGGGGAGCATAGCAAATTACACATACTAAGTTCCTCTCACAGGCGCTTTTGCATCGTGCTACCCAGGGGAAGACTACATACTTTCTTCTTCCGTATTGCGCTTGGCTATGCTATGCAACATATCTCAACGGCGGTATCTGGGCACTTAATCCCGGGAATATATAGCCTCAGCCTTCCATCGACTGCCATCCGCTCATATGGTCATGCCCTCTCCCATGGTGCGAACGAATTTGACGAAATCTTTATGTTCGTAATACAATAGTGAAAGTGAAGACAACGAAGTTTGGCAATCGCAAACACTTAATCACCATGCAAAAAAACTTTACCTTCACTCCGATGGAAGTAGCAACTCCTGGTCTCGATCCAGGGACCTCGGGGTTATGGGCCCCGCGCGCTACCTCTGCGCCAAGTTGCTCTGCTGGGAGGGGAGTCTTTAATATCTACGTCCTCGTGTTACATTTTACATGACATGACACCGCAAGCCACCGCCGTTCTTCTGCCTTTCTCCGGACCATTTCAGCGTAAAGTATCTTGAGCGTCCTGATCGCACTAATCGCGACGGATGAAGCAATCGTTATTCTCGTCAACATGGCAATCATCCCTTCTTAATGCCATACTTGCCTCTCAGGCTCAACGAGGCGGTGACGCAGAGTCACATATCCATCGAGAGTACAGAAATGTCCCATCCGTAATACTTCCGCGACTATATCTGTCCAACTTCTTCGCTGCACGAGACGAAACGCAGCTAAGAGCATTGGGTATTACGCATGTTATCTCTGTATTGGAGCATTTACCACAACTCCCATCCGACATTGACGTGCTGCACATATCCCTCGCCGACTCCCCCGACTCAGATTTACTCACTCACCTCGATACAACGACCGAGTTTATCAGAAACGCATTGTCAGAGAACGAGACCAATGCAGTTCTTGTGCGTTCGCAACTCCATCTCCAGTTGGTACTTTTGTCTGAAGTCCATCTCACGAACCTGTCTCTTTCAGGTTCACTGTCTAATGGGGGTCTCGCGATCCGCTGCTGTGATCTGCGCATATCTAATAGCCACACAGGGCATGCAGGCGCATGAGGCTCTCGAGTTCGCTATCAAAAAGAGGCGAATTGTATGCCCAAATATTGGCTTCCGACGACAGCTCAAGGAGTATGCCGCGAGATATGCTGCTAAAGGCCCAAAGTCCGAAGCTGCAGTATCTCAGAGAGGGCATAGAATCAGCGCAGGTGTGGCAGATCGCATACGCAGTTGGAAATACGCAGCGTCGGCATCAGGTCAAAGTCGCAGCCAAATAGTGGTGCAACGATACAGTTCAAAAGCGAGGGCGGATATTGGTGAAAAGGAAACATAGGCTTCACAACGTTACCCCTCGCTTTTACTTGTCATTCCTCCTGTGCACCGGCAATGGATGTTTTGTGGTATCCAACAGACTGGAGCCTCTCGTTGGCACCTCCGTATACTCTCGTGAATGCCCAGATGATTCCTCCCCACTGGTATAGGCCTCTACTGTTCTACAACAGCCTGAGCCTTAAGCATTTCTGCCTGCTTACCTGTCCTGCAGGAAATTTCCTAGAATCTCGGGGCACCCAGACTGGGATTTTTCCTATATCAGGGGCTTGAATTACCTCGACGCCTTGACGAATGTGTCCCCCAGACGTCGCCTCCTCCCCCCGTTGGAGAACACTGTCGATGTTCGTGCAGCACGTATCGACCAATATGCGTTTCTTGGGATAGTGACTATGGTGCAACCGAGTAACAGGCACTCTGATTCATTTCTCTGCTTTGAGTACCTCTACATGCGTACCGGTATGTACAGAGCGTTGATCAATTGAACTTGTTGATGTCCGTAGACCCTGTTCATCGCCTACGACGTCCGCGGGTCTTGGGTCCGGCAGGTTCCGCAGAAACCTACTCAAGTATGGAAACACGGTAAAGGTAGGTTGGGAGGGGACCGACCTTATTTGCAGATTGTTGCATCCCGGATTCTTTTCCTTCAGGCCTGTTGCGAGTGCCCGTTCGCTGTGATGATAGAGAAGGACATGCAGCTATACACTTGTCAGTTAGAACAAAATACTTTACCAAACGTTTCGATGGTTTCGGAGTGCGAGTTATCTCAGGCAATTCCCTCTTGCCCGATCCGACGGGGGAGATGTCTGGATCTTCAAACTCCTCGATATCGTCCGAGCACTTCCTGGCCAATCTGCCAAACTTAGGTTTGCTACCCTGATACGTCTTTCCCGTCTGTTGCTCGGTGGCGGCGGCAGTTGTCGAGGACGTCTTTGGCGTAGTGATTGAAGGGACAGAGGGTTCGACGGTTTTTAGGGGCGTTGTTCGTGCCGAACGATTTGCGTCAGTCGGAGGTGGCTGACGAGGAACACTAGGTCTCGCGAACCCGCTCTCTGGCTCAGACAACTGCCCAGTAACCGTGATTCATGTGTTAGCTCATGGTGCGGAGGAAAGAATGACTGACCTGTGCGTCAGCAAGAGGAACATACGGCGAGCTACCGCGATCTGAGGAACCCCACGCAGTTGGGTCAATCAGGGATCTCTTCTCGGTGACTATTGTAGCTTGGGCCTTGACTTGGGTCTTGAGATGCTTCGAGAGGGTAGATTCCAATAGAGTAACCCTAGAGCGTAGCTCTGAGATGGTATTGTCGCGCTGATATCAAACGCATCGGATTAGAAAGAAAGGAGGTCTTACGGAAAGACTCACACGTCGAAGTTCGTTGCCCTGCTGAATTAGCTGCTGTTCGTGGATAGACCGAGAAGTCTGCAGGAGGGCAGAAATGAACGTTTTCTCTTCTTCGTTCTGTGATAGAATTAGCGGAGAAGGAGGAAGCGAGACTGGAGCTGCAAACCAAGTCCCCGACTCGATAACGCGTCTCCAGTGTCTTCGACCTCTCATGCAGCTGCGCAATTTGCTTGTTGCAGTCGACAAGCCGTTGGTTCAGGGCAGCGATTTCGTCCTCGTTGGGGACAGGTACTTCTTTGATCTCCTCCAGTTGACGCTCAAGCGACGCGATCTTCTCCTGCATCACCTTTTGCTCTGTTTCATTTGCCTCCTGAAGAGCATGCAGCTTGGTTCGACTCTCATCCAACTCGGTTTGCGCGACTATCGCACGTTGTTCTACTAGGAGTAGTCGAGTTTCATGTTGCTCTGCTTCTTGTTCTAGGCGTTTCTCATGGAGAGTCTGGATATCGTGGATGCGCTGTTTCTCCGAGCTGATGGTCTTCTCCAGCGTTTGTATTTTGTCTTGCAACGATACCTTTTCGGATCTCAAGACAGCGATCTCGAGGTTGAGTGCACCGGTGGCAGCTTCTAGATCTCTCTGAAAGGCAAGAATATGGGAATGGGGATGACCTGGTATGCACAATGACGTACTGCGAATTTGGCTTCGGATTCGATGAGACGGTCCTGGAAGTGAAGTGAGGCGAAGCGGTGTACACCTGAAAGTGTCAATACGTACCTGCATCTCTCCAAGAGACTGTTTGGCTAACTTCAAGTTGATAGACTGATCTTCAAATCGCTCTTCCATGACCTAATTCAATAGTCGTTCAGCAAGATGATGGATGGATTTCATCGCATACAGCGCACCTGATAGCGGGTATTGCTTTCGTGCATTCTGGAAGAAAAAAAATAGTCAAGTGTATGCGTTCAAATAGCCTAAGGAAGATGACTACTTCGCTGTCCTCGATTCAAGTTCCTCGCGAGAGCGCTCAAGCTGGTGCTCAGTCTTGACGAGTTTCGCATTCAGCTCCTTTGACTTCGCCAGACCCTCTTGTATCGTCTTCTCCTGTGACTCGATTGTGCTTTCTTTCTCTTTGAGGGTTTCCCTAAGGTTGACCAGTTCGACGTTCCCCTCTCGGACTAGCCTTTCCTCGCGGGACAGACTGCAAACGAGTTCAAGATCAGTTCAATCATGCGAGACCTCAAGCAACCTCAAGGGAGGGAACATCACCGGTCTTCCAATTCCGTTAGACGCATTTTCTTGGAAGACAAGTCTGTCTCCAGTCCGCGGATCGTGATTTCATGTTTGTTCGCTTTGATATGCGCCTCATCCAAACTGCATAGGCACAATTGTCAATTGGCGTAAACGACAATAGCAATGAGCAATGGTCACCTACATATTCCGAAGGGGCTCCAAACGTTCAATGACTGCTTGTTTTTCTTCCAGGAGGAGAGACAGTCGGGCGCACCTATGATATCGCTGTCAGCAGAGGTCAAGAATAAGTAGAACTGGAGAAGCTTACTCTGTCTCAGTAAGACGCAGTCCCTGAATGTCTTGTTCCATCAAAGACATCGCATTGACCAGTCTAGAAGTTCTGTATGGGATGAGCATAATGGACATCACTCTACCAAAGGGAAGCCCGTACTCTTCTTCGGAAGCTGACAACTTTGCTTGCGTATCTGCGACAGTAGAAAGAATATCATACATCTTGGCGTGTTGCCGCTGGAGATGTTCCGTCAATGATTCGACTCTCCCATTCGCCTCTGCGAGACTAGCGCAGGTGGATCGGAGAGCCTCTCTGTCCTTCACGTGAAGATCTTCGAGTTCTGTGATACGAGCTCTTGCTTCGCAGAGCTCCCCGCCAAGGTTCTGCAACCGATCGCGGAGGAGGTCTGCAACATGTCGACCTGACACAACCTCGCGTGTAAGCAAACCCAACAAAACGCAGGAGAGCTGTCACACCGTTTGTGCATTCAAGCTGCAATTGCTCAATTACGCAGGTGGTTTCGACAACGGTGGATAGGTGACCAGCATCGTCGAAGAGCGGTTCTATAGTCTGGAGGTTCTCCTTGACAGTCTCTCTCAGTTCTTGCACGTCGACCAAAGATGACCTCGCCTTTGCGACGAATGCGAACGAGGTCTCGGACTGTGTCTTCAAACCTTCAAGGCAAGCTTGCATCTCGCCGAGGCTAGCATAGCATATAGTCAGCTCTCTGACTAGGAGGTACCGTGTATCACCTCTTGGAGCTCTTCTCTATGCCTTTCTTCGTAGTTTCTTTGACGACGTCCAACCGTTGCAAGGTTTCTTCCTTTTCAACTTGGGCAGATGCCAATTGCGAACGAAGAAGCGCAATTTCGCGACGCTGTATTTCCGCGTCGCAATAAACACGGTGGATCATATCTCAAAACAATTACCTGATTTTCCACTTCCAACTTTGCATTGCGGAGGTCCGTCGCACCTCGCATCATAAGTGAAGATATATCTTCGTCGGGGTCAGGCCTCATGCCGAGGACGGAAGCACTCCTAGAAGGCACTGCAGGAAAGGCTAGAATTGCTGGATCCACATGAGGAGTATGAGAACGACGCAGTCGAGGAGTACTAGGATTTAACAAAGGTGCTGCAATATTAGCAGGATATGCTCTTGATTCTATATAGCGAGATGACACTCGAATGAAAAATACGGTGATATACCAAACTATATGCGCTTACCCCCATGAGATCGACCGGTCTCTGTAACATCCAATCGTTGCTGTAGACTCTTGCCAGACCGGAGACGAGGAAAATCGCCCTTGAGAGCCATTTTGTTGAGTACCAAGCGAGTGGAAGGCGCCGGGTCCACGCTGGGTTCTGGATTCCTCCCTCTGGGGACACCAAGACCGAAAGGCGAATTCAGAGATGCATTATGCCTTTGTATATGCGTCAATTTATCGCGTTCCCGGTCAGAAGAAGTCGTTCCAGAGGCATTCTCAGATTGGAGAGAGACATAGTTAGCGTCAGATGCTCGAGACGTTCGTGCATTGCAAGATACAGCTTGGTGGAAAGGATCGGTAGGAGAATCCACAAGACCTTCGGAGCCAAGAGAGCCTTCATTCGGATGAGAGGAAGAACCATTTGGAGAGGCAAGACGACGACTTTGTTCCTGTCCCGCCCGTCTGAAAGAAAATAGATTCCCGAGTGTGGCCTCCGGAGAAGGTGAAGACATCGTGCCAGTGATCCTGATCTTGATTCAGACAGCCGATGATGTACTACGAGCAAGAGTAAGCCAATAGATAGCTAGCAAGAGCTCAATGAAAGCTAGCCGCATGAAGCCCCTGGGATATTGCTAGCTTCAAAGGCAGAGGAAGGCCATGGTAAGGAGGCAAGAGCCGTAAGGAGCGCCCGGACGCGTCTCCCCAATCGACGCGTCACGATATAAGTACACGTGGTCGTGGTCCGTGAACAGCGTGAAGAGCGCGCGGAGCCAATTTTCACGCCCTGCCCTAAACTCACCAATATATAAGGAGCACCTCACACATCTTGGTTTCCTCAGAACAT